>PVJD01007546.1:0-83016 GCA_004026545.1 Mormoops blainvillei
TGTTACACTTAGAATAAAATCAAGACTCCTGTCCGGAGACCTGAGCCCAGCCCCTACTTCCGTCTCCTCCTTCCCTCCACTCTGACCACATCAGTCTCCTTTTCCTCAACATGTTAAGTACATCTTACTTTCTTTCCCTAGATCTCCCCCGTTAGCCTCAGCTCCAGTGTCACTCCTCAGAGGCATTTTCTGTTCCTGCTGTGTGTGATTTGTCTTTTTACACATCACTGCCTGACACTGTTCCACTTTTGCTGTCCCTACTGGAATATTAGTGTCATGAAAGCAGGCTCTTTGCTTTTATTCCCATAGCCCCAACACTAGACAGCCCATGGGATTCAGTATATTTGTGTTAAATTTATGGGGGGGTGTAGTTTTTTTTGGCTGGCCACTTTAGATATTTCCATTTGTAACTTGGGGAGTGTAGACTCAGTTCTTCGAGAGAAAAAACTATCTTAATCTTCTTTGTATATCTAACATCTAACAAGCCAGGGTTTATATATGAATTATTGAGTTATGCACATTTACTTTACACACTATACTTTCCCCCTTTGATTAGATAAAGATTTTATGCAAGTTTGGGTTCTACACCAATAAAACTGGTGAATTGATTAGTATCTCTTGTTGAAAGGAGCCAGAGTGTCCTTGTTACATCATATCTAAGAAGGGCAGAAATCAAGAGTAGATTCTGTACCTCTTGCTGCATTTTGCAGCTGTCTTGTGAGGAGTTATACCTTCTTTGTCCCAGTGCTTTAGTAAAGTATAACCTTACGTTTGGTGTTTTCCTTCTTGTTTGTGTGTGTCATCTTTTCTGTTGACCATATGTAGAGGGATTATCAAACAGCATAGATTACTCTTAATTGATAAGGCTAAAAGCACCTTTAGACTTTATTACTTTTAGCTCAGTTATTCTACTTCTCAGATTATGTAATCTTTATAGAATTGAGTTAAAGCTAAATTTCCAACATATTTTATATGTTCTTGTCTTTTTCTAATGTATTTCCTCTATTTCTTCAATAAAGTTACTGTATCATTTGAAGCTTGTGTTCTTGTGAATTATGGTGGTGATGGAAATAGTTGCTTCACAGAATGGGTTTTGTTCTTTTGTCATTTCTTAAAATGCAACAGAAAGATAAACATGGACTATTTAGAAATTTTAGTGGCTGACAATTTCTGGTTTTCTTGGTGCATAAGCAGATAACTGTAGGCATGTAGGCTTCCCCCACCCTAGGTTATTTATACTTAACATCACCGTTAGGTCATGGTGATGTCTAGGAGGTTTGCTCTTTCAAAACCTGTCCAAGCCCTGACTGGTATGGCTCAGTGTGTTGGGTGTCATTCAGAAAATCAAAAGGTCGCCAGTTCAATTCCTGGTCGGGGCACATACCTGGGCTGCTGGGCCAGGTCCCCGGTTGGGGGCGTGCCAGAGGCAACCTATTGATGTTTCTGCCTTGCATCGATGTTTCTCTCCTTTCCTTTTTCTCTCTCTCTTACCGTCTAAAAATAAATAAAATCTTTTTAAAAAACCAAAAAAACTGTTCTAGTGGGAAGTTCTAGTATCAAGTGGGACACATAGAAATGATACTCAAATATTAGTCCAAGATGTGAGAGATCAGCGTGTTCCAGACTCTCAGTTTAAAAAGATATTTCAGTTCTTGTAAATTTCTATCCCAAAATTTATTTTTGTTTAGTTTCTTTGCCTCTCTAGTTATCATGTGATCATGGTTATTATCTCTATGTATATCGTCTGCCAAGTGTGTAATTGTATTATCTACTTATTGTTCATTGTACATGTATCAAAAAATCCAAGTAAGCCTATTAAGGTATATTATTGTCAATTATATCAACCAAAAAAATTTCAACGTTCAGTCTGCCTGAGAAGCTTCTGTTTTTGCATTACCTTGCGTTAGGGAAAATACTCCTGTTTCATTGTTGTTGGGTTTTTTTGTTGTTATTGTTGTTTTTTCCATTTTGTTAAAACATGGAACACTTAATTCCTTTTCTCTAATAAAGAAAGTAATGCACATTTCTAATAGAACACTAGTCTCCACTTTTCTTAAAGATATATTTTCATGACAAAATTTAAGTCCCTGACTTTGGTTTGGGGAAATGTGTTTTTTGAGGAATTGCTTCTTAAGCTGTTTTCTTTTTATTTACAGTATATCTCTGTACCGGGGTAATTGTAGACCTATACGATTTGAACCACCAATGCTGGATTTCCATGAACAGTAAGTTCGAAATGTCCAGACCATAGTTCTCCTTTAAAATATTGTATATACTTTACTCATGCATTTGTCTTGCCTTTTGCCTGTGTTAGCTGTTTGACAAAGTTAATTTTGACGTCATCAGGGAAACAAATGATATTGAATGCAGTTTGCAAATGGGAAATGATAATTTTGAACCTAACATGTAATACTAACTTTTGAAGTTTGAAAACTACTCATATATTTGAGTCTCTATTTCTCTTACTTTCAGAAGAAGCACAAAATTTATAGGTTATCTTTTCTGATTAGCACTTCATTACCATTTTTATTATTTAAATTTTTCCTGTAGATGTAGGATATGTTATTTGTTTGTTTGGTGCATTGCTTTTCTTTTCTTCTTCTTAAGCCCTGTGTTGGAGGCAGAATGGCACAGTTTGACGGGTAGAGTCAGACTAGACCTTGGTTCAGCAACCTTGATACTTGAGTTCTGCCTAAGAAATAATTCAGAGCCAAGACTCAAATTTTAAGAGAAAGTTTATTTAGAAAGTTATAGAGGTAGAAGAAGTGAGCTGTAGAAGAAATAGGCTCAGGAAATAAGCTACAGAGGCAAAAGAAGGGCTCTAGGAGCTTAGTAGAAGAAAGAGAGAGGCAAGGAAAGCATGCCTGGGGGAAGTGTGTGGAGAGAGGTTTGGAGGTACTCCACAGTACAAACTTTTTATACATCATCAAATTAATAATGTTATCACCAACCCAGAAGGGCAAACTAAAGTAAATCCCACAGAAAGACAGGGTTCCGCTACAAACATGCTTCCTCAAACTATACTTCTGGCTCACCCCTTGCCTCTGGGTCTCAGGTTTTACACATTGCAGATAACTAAGGGGGAAATAAGTCTTCACCCATATTTGGTTCCAACCCAATTTAGCAGGTAGATAAAAAGCACATCTTACATGGTATAACTACTAGAGTAATGGCCCTCTGATAACTTAGAATGAATCAGAATAAAAACTGATGAACTCCATTCTAAGACTGTGACATGAGCAATATAAGGGTATATGAGTATATATGAGTGTGGGGACAGAGGAGGTCAGTGTACTGTACCAAAATTTTTAGCCTAAAATAGTGAATATTTTTACTTTGAAAAATGTAATAACCATTCTAGAGAGATTGTTTAAAAAGTTATATCCAACAGTTTTTCACTTCATTATTTGTTTTTTGAGAGTTTTACAACTTCATGCATCCCTTGAGATAAATAAACTTTCAGGTATACAAAATACATGAATTGGAATTGGGAATTCCTTTTCTAAATTATCTGTCTCTCAACCCTTTAAATAATGACCCACTCTCCAAATAGGAGAAATTGAATTTTCATAAATCCATGTCATAAAAACCACATGGATGTAAACAGAGGTTCCTAAATTTAGGACTCTGACTGTAGAAAATCAGAAGGGATGTGAATGAAAGAATTTGCCTAGTATTTTTAGAACTAAGTTTAATTTTATGAAACTTGAAGGTAGTTATGATTTCACTTATATGTGGATTCTAATGAACAAACAAAGTGGAGACAGACTCATGGATACAGAGAGCAGACTAACAGCTGTCAGAGGGGACGGGGTGGGGACTGGATGAGTAAGGTGAAGGGATTAAGCAAGGAAAAAAGAAAGATTCATGAACACAGACAGCAGTATATGCTGCAGGGAAGAGGGCAGGAGGGAGATAGAAGAGGATGAAGGGGGGGATAAATGGTGATGGAAGGAGACTTGACTTGGGGTGGTTAACACACAAGTATACAGATGATGTATTGTAGAATTGTAAATCTGAAACCCATATAATTTAATTAGCCAATGCCTCCCCAATAAATTCCTATATAAATTAATTAATAAAAGTAGTTTTAGAACAAACAAAATGAAGTTGTACATTTTCACTGAAGAAAGTAAATTATCATTGGGTCGGGAAGTAACTGATTGCTAAAGGAAATCAGATGTGTTAGCACATGTCCTCTTTTAAAGTTGTATGTTTATTTTTTTCACCCTCTGAAACATAGAACTTAACTGATTGAAATTTTTTCTTTCTTCAACTACTTTTTGCCTCCAAAAATCCCTGCTCTTTCTTAAATGAATATTAAGTGGAAAAAGAATCAGATTAGAATACCTTAGTATAGAATGACCCATCTTCATGGCCTGTTAGTCACCATCCATTCCACCTCCCTTTTGTTGATATAACTAACCCCAGTTTCCAGCCCTTAAGAAAAGTGACCCTGTTCCCAGCTGAAGAGTAAATCCTAATTAATCTACGTCAGTTGTAATAATCCCATTCTTCTTGTTTGTGATCAATTCAGGGACGAGTGTGACCTGTTCTACTTAACAATGTGAGAGGTCTGGTCTACTAAAGGATTTCTGGGGAAGGATTTTTTCATTCCAAAAAAGAGATACAATAAAGAAATACCCCTTTTCCATGCTGGATATTGTCTGCATATGATTTCTGGGGTGCTATGGAAACCATCATGTAATCAGTCGGAAGTGTTAACCTGAGGATAAAGCCAGTGAAGTGTGTCTGACAAAGGGAAAAAATGGAAAGAACTTGTGCCCTAGACCATATTGTCACACTGCTGAATTAATCAGTCCTGGAACTGCCCGCTTCAGGTCTTTTTGTTGTTGTTAGATGAGTTACTTGTCTTGCTTTCTTGACCTCTTGTAGATTTTGACATTGCTGAACTGTTCCTCTCTTAGCTCTTTTTCTGCCTCCACCATTGTAAACCATGCCCTCTGTTTTCTTCCTGTGTCTAAGGCTCTTTTTTCTTAGTCTCTTTCAGGGTTCTGTTCCTCTGTCTGTCCCCTAACTCTGGCAGCTTCTGTTGCCTTAGCCCTTTTCAGCCAGCCCCACACTTTCTTACCAGGTGATATTTCACACATTTGGCTTATACCTATGGTTTCCCACTCTATACCCGCAACCCCCTCAACACTCACCTCACGTCCCCAACAACACCTTAACCTCAGTGTGTCCTGCTCTTGCTTCCAGTCTCTGTGAGTGGTGCCAGCCAGTCATCAAATCCTGAATCCTGAGGATTCCTGGATTCCTCCCCTTCCCTGAAAGCACCCCGTCCCTTTTCTCACCAAATCCATTACTAGAATCCTATCAGTTTTTCATCTCTTCTCCTCTCTAACTTTTACCGCTTACCCTTTTTCCTCTTAAGTGAGGCCTTCATCATTTCTTATCTAGACTGTGACCACATGCCTGCCATTTCCAATTTATGATCTGTACTATCAACAGAGAAATCTCTTTACTATCGAAATCTTATGTTATTTCCTGCACTCCCAAAAAACCCTTAATGTTTTTCTAATGTCTTCAGGATAATGCTAAATTCTTAACATCAAATCTGTCCTTTACCTTTCTTATATGCCACCCCACCCTGAACTACACCTGTGGAGAACTACTGATACTTACAGTGCTCTTAAATACCTGATCTTTGTAAGCTTGAGATAATGTTATAACATACTTTAAGAGCCTCCCATATAAAAATAATTTGTATGGAAGCTTTTATGTAGTCAAAAAAATATAAAGAACAGATGACGAATGTACTTTTAACCCAGATTCAATAGTGAACTCTTTTGCAATATTTTACTTCATATTTTTGTTGATTTTGAATCAGTTAAAAGTGGCAGACATGATGACATTTCATTCCTATATTCTTCAGCACACATTTGCATATATAAGGACATGCTACATAATTCCAGTACCATTACTGGTATTGTAAGCCAATTAAGAGTAATTACAGAGTGCCTTTAATTCTTCTGTTTTGGTCAGTGTTTGATTCTAAGGGATAGAAATCTCACTGAAGCTAGTTGAGGCAAAAATGAGGCAAAAACACTGAAGACTGTGATATATCTGCAGGAAGGTAAGAGATGCAGCTGGGACCTGGGGACAATGGGATCCCTATTATCCCATGCCACCAGTACTCCTCTCTGTGTCTGTTCTTTCTGCCTCTCTGCATTGATTGATTCTCCCCACTATCAACATTTCTTTCCTATAGTGATAACGGAGTCACTGATTGCGCTTCAGACTCACATCTGTAGCCTCTCTCCATCAGGGAAGAAGAGTTTCTTTTTCTTTAGTTTGAAAAATCTCAGAGTAATACAGTAATCACCTTGGCTTAGATCAGATGTCTGCCCACTAGTCAGACAAGGGGGATATTTTGTAATGGATGTCTCTTAAGGTATTTTCCCTGTTTCACCCGGAGAAGAGAAATCATACAGCGGGCAACTACTCTAGTTGAAGTCAGTTACAGCCTCCTTGGCCTGTTAACTCTCTAATGACCTTTAGTGCTGCAGGGAATAGCTATCCTCTGTAAAGCAGACCTTTCCCAGCCTGCCCAGCAGAGATAAGAAACTGCCTTCTCTCTGCTTCCATGGGGTTGTGTTCACCCAACAGAAGTAGGATGGATCCCCACCCCAGATTTGGTCCAGATGTGTGAATACTGATGACGTCACATGCACACACACCAAGAGGGTATGAAAAGGTTTATTATACTCACATAATGAAGCTTTCTGGGGAGAGCTGGGGGGCAGGGGCAGTTCTCCTAAGCAGGCCTGAAAAATGACTTGAGAGAACAGAGAAAGGAGACTGACTTGACTTTGTGGTTAAGAGTGAGGCTGGGGTGGGCTTGTATGGTTTGAACTTCTGACTAGATCCAAGAGGAGAATGTGCAGGCTTCCTTACTGGCTTACCCAGATGTATAGCATAAGGTGAAGGGATGTTTGGGGCTTGAAACTGTCAGGAATCAAAAGTTAAACATGAAGTCAGAGTCTTCATTATTCATGACATCTTCTACTAACTTCCGTCAGTGCACTAGTGATCACTCTGGTATCTGCTCCCCTACTAGGCCAGGCTATTGAAATAAATACACATTGTCTTTGTACTTCCGTCACATATTTCCCATTTAAAACGTATATACAGTACATGAAGTCCAACAAGATCGTCTGCTGATTTCTTTTGCTTTAGTTAAATTAGTTTTACATTTTTAAGTTTTCCCTGGGCTGCATTAAATATTTGCTGTACCTTTTCTTCTTGATACAGCAATGTACTGACTTAATGCCCGTGCTATAAATGTTTCATTGGCTCGGTATGTATAGCAGTAACTTTAGAACTTCAGAAGTGTCATTAACAGAACATTTTCTAATATTTTTCCCAGAAATATTTAAAAAAATATTTTATATTTTTTATTTTTAGACAGAGGGGAAGGGAGGGAGAAAGAAAGGGAGAGAAACATCAATGTATGGTTGCCTCTTGCACGCCCCCAACTGAGGACCTGGCCCAGCAACTCAGGCATGTGTCCTGACCAGGAATTGAACTGGCGACCTTTCGGTTTGCAGGCTGACACTCAATCCACTGAGCTACACCAGCCGGGGGTATTTTTCCCAGAAATTTTAAGTGGAGTTGTCATTGCTTCACTACCTTGACTGGGACACTGAAGTTTTATTAAGGTATTCTGTGAACTTTTTCCCACTGTTTCTCATTTTTGCAAATCCAGAGCCACCCATAAAACACCTATTACACTATCTGGAAGAACTTTAAGTTGGATGGAATTTAATGCTCCAGGTTGCACCTGATGGGCATGCAGAGCCTCCAGGAGGGTTTCAGGCTCTGTAAGGAAGTAGCTCTAGTTCTCTGGCCACTTTCTAGACCCCAAATGCACTGGCTTCTCTCACTACCCTGATTGTCTCTACTGCCCTCTAGAGCTTCCTTTAAAAGTAGTTATCTTTGTTTTCATTCATTTTGTTTTAATTTATTCTTTCATTCTACCTCTTGCCCCCTTTTCCTCTCCCTTTCTTTTCTTTCTCTCCACCTCCTTCCCACCCCTTAACAATTGGCTGGAACATTGTGGGCATAACCACCTCTCCCCTTCTCCTGCTCCCCCCATTAGTTATTTATGCCAGTGCTGTTAAATATTTTCTTTTTCCATAACTCCTTTTTTCCTTACATTTATTGCAGACTGTAAAAGATGCTTTGGGTGGAAACTTGGTGTACAGAGTTCTTTGGTTTATATAATAATTAAGAGCAGAAAATCTTGATTTCAAATCTAAAGCTTAAAATGGAGACTTAATGGTTTAAAGAGAATGGAAATTGAGTAGACTTATAAAAATGGAGGTATTGTCAAGTTAAATTCAGTTCATCAGTGGCATTTCTCTCTTACCACTTTTTGGTATTCCAAGAAAATCAGGTAGGCCCTCTTTTCTAAAGGCACATTTGGTGCCTGTTTAGCTTTTCAATTTCTAACTGTTCCACCAATACCCCAGCTTAACCCTCAGTCTCAATGTGTTTTGAGAAAATGGTCAGGCTTTGTGGTCATTGAGTAATACAAAGTATTACATACTGATTTGGTGCAACTGTCTGCTAGAAGTTGTGGTATTAAGAGTGCTATGTCACTGTCATTCTTAAGGTTTGTTTCAAGACAGTTGCTCAGCCATCCCTTCAGCCGATTCCTGGCATCACATGTCTCCTTTATGTGGCATAGGAAACTTACCATTGACCAAAGAATTGCATCTTACTTTCCAGCCTCGTTTCTGATTCGTGGCTGCTGCTTCCTAATTCTTTGAACCTCAGACTCTTCTAAAATACGAAGAATCAGGAGCTCTGCTCTAACAGTACAAAGAACAACTGTATATTGATTCAGCTTGGTTTATTTGTAAATAATTCATACTGTCTCCTTTGCCCCTAATTCTGATTTTGAAGCAACTCATAATGGAAACAAAACAGGACAAGCTTTGGCATGCACTTAAAAATCTTCGTTTTATTTTTAAATCTACCTGTCTAAGCAGTCACACATGCTGCTTATGACAGGCAGAATTCTAAGACAGTCCCCAAATTCCTGACCTCTGAGGTATACACACATCTCCCGATTGTGGTCACTCAGACACTAATCTAGATGTTACTTCTCTGGGTAGAGCAGAGAACGTCTCCGGTGGAATCCCATCTTGCATGGGAAATCTGGGCACAGCCTTCCATTGACTGTAATTGCAGCCGACTCGTCTGCTCTCACTTTTGCAAGAGGTGGTAGCGCCTGCAGTGATAAGCTCTCAGAAGGACAGTAGGCTTTGGTTTGGGCTTTAGAGGCACCAGAAAACATTTAACCCTAACAACAACAAAACTTCATGTCAGAACTATAAATTCTCAGACTGACATACAAAATAAATGGTGGTGCTGGCTGTTAATGAAAACCTTAAAAATGTGTTAAATGTTTAAAAAGACAACAAGAAGAGTTTTTATTTAAATAGTTTTGTGAAGCTTATGTGTTTGAACCTGACTTCTTGGTACCTTATAGAAAGAAGGTATTGTCATTCTGTTCTAGAAAAGACAGAATGTTTAAAATAATCCAAGCTTGAACAGTAGACAAAGCTGTAGAAGAGAATGAGTAAAGTGCTGGTGAATTAGATTTTGATGTTGTTTTAGATGATATTGACACCTCATAAAACCTTTCAAGAATTAGTTCATCTTTTTTAAAATTTTGGATTTGGCTCATTATTTTTGTCCATATTCTTCAAATATTTCTACATTTCAGTTTCTAAAATATTAACATTTCTAGTTATGGCCTACATATCACTAATTTTTTTATTTATTAGCTCTGTCTTTTAAAATATTCTGAACATATATTCTTTCTTGCTGAATTCTAAAGTAAATTGTCAGTCTGCTTCTCCAGCTTATTAATAGACCTTTACCTACCCATTCCATATATTACCTTTACATGGTATATTTTATACTAATATTTTCTTTGGTTTTCTATCATTTCTTCATTTTCCTAATACCTTGCCATATCTCAAGTACATTACATTATGCTTATTTTAAATTCTTGGTTCAGCTTTTCTAGCTTCAGGTCTGCATTATTCAACCTTTATTAGATGATATGGTGAGCACAACCAAACCCAAAATCTCAGTGGGATGTAGACTGAAAGAGCACTCCTGTCTGGGGAGTGCCACTTTCTTGGCAGAGGAAAAAGAGTTCAAGAAGGCTCTTAAAACTTAATGGTGGATGTTACTTTTGCTCACATTTCATTGGCCAAAGCAAATCATATGGTCAAGCCTAATGTTACTGAAGTGGAAAAGTGTAATCTTCTCACAGATTAGACAGCAAATTGTTAACAACATTATCGTCTGTCATAACATCATATATGTTTTCTAATAGATTGTTCTCACACATCCTGTTATTTTGAGGTATGAACTTAGGAACTCCTGTCTTGTAATGCATATTGAGGAAGCACAGAAGGCCAGGCCTTGGTCTTTGTCTCTTGTGAATTTAAGAAGTACAGCGATTCCCAAGGTGGAGCCCCATTTCTACACATATGGAGGAAGGACCCCCCATAAAAAACAGAACTGTCTTCTGGAGGGTGGACCGCTTGTAGTACAGGCTTCTCCAGCTAGATGAGTGTCCTAGGAACCCACCTGGATAAGGGTACTAGCTGGCATTGTTATGAGAGGCCACATTTGGCTTCAGTGAGATTTTTGTTTGTTTGTTTTTTCGAAAACTGTTTCAGTGTGTTTGCCGATTTTACTGTGGGTGATTTACAAGCGCACCTCCCCACATTGCATTGAATGTTCAGCAGTTTTTGACCAAAAACAGCATGCCCCTGTGCCCCACCCTTTCTACTTGTTTATTTGTTTCCCGGATGAAAAAAATCATCAAAGGGAAACGTTTAGCCAATGTGGAAGAGGTTAAACAAAAAACAGCAGAAGCACTGCAAGGCATCGGAACTGACTAATTCAAAAACTGTTTTGAGTAGCGGAAAAAGAAATCTTGATAGGTGTATTGCATCTAATGGAGAGTACTTTAAAGGTGACAGAAGTTAAAACATCTAGGAAATACACAATTTTTTATAAAGAAATTCTTTTTCGCGGTGGGGGGGGGGTCCCCGCTCATAGACCGCTGAGTGTGTGTGATATTGATCCTTTGAGAGGAGGCAGTGGGTATAGTGTGTTAGAACATGAACTAGAACCAGGTGGCTTAGATTCAAATTTGGTTTCCATGTATGACTTTGGGCAAGTTAATTAAGTTTCCTGTGCCACCATATCCCCTTCTATAAAATGAGGATGATAATAACCCCTAGCTCATAAGGCAGATCTGCTCACATAACTTCGTGAATTTCTCCTCCTAAATGGAAGAGTAGGGATCAATGGAATTGGGGAAGAAGAGGACACGATTCAAATTAATAGGAAGGCAGGGTGGTGTTACAGAAAGAACTGAAAAGATCTGTCCATTTTGTTCTCTACCCACTTCCTTAGGCAGGGACTTGCTTCATTATATCCCAGGATCTGGCTCAGTCTGTGGCATATAATTGTCACTCAGGTATTTGTTGAATGGCTAAATGCATTTTTATGTGTAAATTTAAATATAAAACAATTTAATAAATACTTTTATACATTTGGATATGTATTTAATAATTAGAATGTTTGAATTTTTAACAACTAGAAATTAACAACTAGAACTTATTTTGAAGCATTTGTGACAATTTTATTTTTGTTTTCACAGGCCAGTTGGAATGCCAAAAATGGAAAAAGTTTATTTACATAATCCTAGTTCTGAAGAAACTATTACCTTAGTATCAATTTCTGCTACAACATCACATTTTCATGCATCATTTTTTCAAAATAGGGTAAGTCTTATAGCAATTTCTTTTGAGTTTGAAATTGAAATGTCTAGAATTTTTTAGGGGTAAATTTATTTCGCTATAATTAAAATCTGTTTAAATGTTTCAAATTTACTTTGGATTTCAGTTTACCCCATTTCCTAAGAATTAGCACTTCTGTTAAATACACATTTTTCTCAACATGAAACAGCTTATCAAATCAACTTTGAACCTTAAGCACTCTGAAAAATGTAGTATTCCTATGTTCAGTTGAACTTCTTTTCTTTTTTTTCTTTTCTTAATAGGAAATCCCTCAGCATTGTGTTAGTTTTCCACTGCTGCACAATAAATTCCCACAAACATGATGGCATAAAACTTAACCCACTTATTAGCACATAGTTCTTCTCTAAGTTGTAAGTCCAGTGGGTTCTTTGCTCAGGGCATCATAAGGCTATACGTAAGATGTTAGCTGGTCTGAGTCCTTGACTGGAAACTTAGGGGAAAATTCACTTTCAAACTCATTCAGATTGTTGGCAGAATTCCATTCCTTTTGGTTGTAGAATTGAGGTTCCCGTTTCTTTACTAGCTATTGGCCAGGGACCTCTCTTAGTTTTTTATAGCACCCACATTCCTTCTTCAAGCCAGCAATGGTGTGTCGCATCTCCCTTGCACCTCCAGATATCTTTGGCTTCCTCAGCCACCAGTGGAGAAAATTTTACTTTAATCATGTCATTGGGTCAGGATAGCCTGGATAATCTAATTTTTGATTAATCAGAGTCAGTTCACATAACCTCAGTTACATCTACAAAGTCCCTTTTATCTTGTATGTAAATAATCACAGATATGGTATCTCCTCATATTGACAGTCTCAGAAATTAGGACAAGAAGTTTGGGGTTACTTTAGGGTTCTGCCTACTACAAGTATCCTAATTTTACTTAATCATTTTTGTAGATAGTATGCAAACTTGTTATTAAAAAATAATAACTTTTATATGACCAAAAATTGGGTCTTAATAAATTTTGAAATTGAGAGAATGCATTAAACCTTAATACATAGGCTTCCACAATAATTAGCTAAATGGCAAATATTGGAGTGAAGTAAATGAATGGATCCTAATTTCATCTTGCCAGCAATATGACTAAATAACTAAGGAGTTTTTTTAGCATATAAAATTATATATTATTTAGATTTCTACATTTCTCCTTTCTAAAACCCTGCTTCATCACATCTTGTTGCAAGCTAACAACTTCTAGAGTAAAGATATGACATATAATACTGTTTTTTTAATTTAAAAGTATTCTATAAACAAGGAATTGATAAGTCAGCATATTAATTTGATAATGAAAATTTTAATTTTTTGTGGTATTCATGGAGTATTCCTTTTTAAATTTATTTTAATTATAGCTGACATAAAATATATAAGTTTCAGGTATACAACAGTGATTAGATATTGATATACTTTATGAAGTGATCCTCCCCATAAGTCTAGTACCCATCTGACATCATACATAGTTATTACAATATTAATGAATATATACCCTATGCTGTACTTACATCCCTGTGACAGTTTTTACAACTGGCAATTTGTGCCTCTTAAGCACTTCACCTTACGGCCAGGCCCCCCCACTCAATCCGACAACCATCAATTTGTTCTCTGTGTATATGAGTTTGCTTCTGTTTGGTTTATTCATTTGTTTTGTTTTTCAGATTCCACATATAATTGAAATCACATGGTATATACCTTTCTCTGACTGACTTTTTCACTTGGCATAATACCCTCTAGGTCCATCCATGCTGTTGCAAATGGCAAGATTTTATTCTTTTTATGGCAGAGTAATAGTTCATTGTGTGCGTGTGTATGTGTATATATGTATACCTTCTTTATTCAGTCATCTATTGATATGGCTAGGTTGCTGCCATATCTTCACTATTGTAAATAGTGCTACAAGGAACATATATAGGATGCACATATCTTCTTAAATTAATGTTTTCAATTTCTTCATAAAAATTCCCTGAAGTGGGGTTGCTGGGTCATATAGTAATTCCATTTTTAATATTTTGAGGAACCTTCATAGTGTTTTTCATAGTGGCTGCACCAATTTGCAATTCTACCAAACGGTAAATGATGGTTCTCTTTTCCCCATGTCCTCACCAACACTGTTGTTTGTTGATTTATTGATAGCCATTCTGACAGGCATGAGGTGATATCTTATTGTGGTTTTGATTTGCATTTCCCTGATGATTAGTGATGTCAGACATCTTTTTATGTGTCTGTTTGCCATCTGTATATCTTCTTTGGAGAAATGTCTTTTCATGTTCTCTGCCCATTTTTTAATTGGATTGTTTGGATCCAATGAAATAATCCAAACAACAAGCAACAAGCAAACAAGTTGCTTGTTGTTGTTGAGTTGTATGAGTTTTTTGTGTATTTTAGATACTAACTCCATATGGATATATCATTTGCAAATATCTTCTTCCATTCAGTAGGCTACCTTTTCTTTTGTTAATGGTTTCTTTCCTGTCCCAAAGGCTTTTTAGTTTGATAATTGTCCAGTTTGTCTATTTTTACTTTTGTTGTTTTTGCCCAAGGAGATATTCCAACAAAAAGAATTGCTAAGACCCGTATTAAGGAGTTACTGCCTATGTTTTCTTCTAGTTTTTAATCCATTTTGAGGGGTTTTTTTAATATATGGTTTGAGAAAGTTGTTTTTTGTTTTTGTTTTTTTGCATGTATCTTTCAAGTTTCGCAACACCATTTATTGTACACACTCCATTGTATATTCTTGTCTCCTTTGTCATAGGTTAATTGTAAGTATGGGTTTATTTCTGGCCTCTATTCTGTTCCATTGCTCTATGTCTGTTTTTGTGCCAGTTACCATAGTTTTGTAGAACAGTTTGAAATCAGGGAGCATGATACCTCCAACTTTGTTCTCTCTCAAGATTTCTTTGGCTGTTCAGGGTCTTTTGTGGTTCTGTGTAAATTTTAGGATTGTTTATTTTAGTTCTGTGAAAAATGCCACTGGTATTTTGATAGTGATTACATTATATATGTAGATCACTTTCGGTAGTATGGACATTTGAACAATAATAATTCTTCCAATCCATGAGCATGGTATATCCTTCCATTAATGTGTGTCTTCATCAGTTTCTCTTGTCAGTATCTTATAGTTACAGAGTAGAGGTCTTTTTCCTCCTCGGTTAAATTCATTCCTGTGTATTTTGTTCTTTTTGATGCCATTGTAAATGGGATTGTTTTCTTAATTTCTGCTTATGATCATCTGGTATTAGTGTAGAGAACCACAACAAATTTCTGTGTATTAATTTTCTCTTATCCAACTTTACTAAATTCATTTATTCTAATAGTTTTTGGTGGAATCTTTATCTGTGTATAGTATCTGCAAATAATAGGTTTATTTTTTCCTTTTCAATTTGGATGCTTTTTATTTCTTTTTCTTGTCTGTTACTGTGGCTAGGATTTCTAATACAATGTTGAATAAAAATGGTGAAAGTGGATATGCTGATCTTAGAGAAGAAAACTTTCATCTTTTTACTGTTGAGTATAATGTTAGCTGTAGGTTTGACATACATGACCTTTATGTAGAGATATGGTCCCTCTACACCCACTTTGTTGGGAGTTTTTAAATTATTTTTTATTTTTAATTTTTATTATAAATGGATGTTAGATTTTGTCAGATCTTTTTCTGCATCTCTATGATCATGTGATTTTTGTCCTTCATTTTGTTTATGTGGTGTATCTTGTTGATTGATTTGTGGATATTGAACCATCCCTGTTTTTATGAGATAAATCCCTCCTGATCATGGTATATAATCTTTTTAACATATTGCTGAATTTGGTTTGTTAATATTTTATTAAGGATTTTGACATCTGTATTCATCAGGGATATTTGTCCTGTAATTTTCTTTGTAGTATCTTTGGTTTTGGTATCAGGATAATGCTAACCTCATAGAATAAGTTTGGAAGCTTACCCTCTTCTTCAGTTTTTTGGAATAGTTTGGGAAGAATAGGTATTTTTCTTTGAACACTTGGTAGAATTCATTTCTGAAGCTGTCCGGTCCTGGAAACATCTCTTAACTAAAATATTTCTTAAAATAGCCCTGGCTGGTGTGGCGCAGTGGATTGAGCACTGGCCTGCAAACAAAAGGGTTGCCTGGTCTTTCCCCAGTCAGGGCACATGGTCCCCAGTAGGGGGCGTGCGAGAGGCAACCACACATTGATGTTTCCCTCCCTTCCCCTCTGTCTAAAAATAAATAAAATCTTTTTAAAAAATAAAATATTTCTTAAATTTCCTTTGAGTTATTCTTTATTGTTACCTAAAAGCTGTTTTTACAGTTTTTTATAATTACACAACAATTTTAAAAGCAATAGTTCTCTCAAGTCATTTTCTGTCTTTCAGTTTCTTTACTTGAAAGATGTTTTTGCAATTTTTATAAATGAGCTAATGGTCTCAAATAACGGAATCCCAGTGCTGGGAGAGACCTATTCATCTAGTCCAGCACCCTTACTATAAAAATAAAAATCTAAATCAAAGAGTGGTTGGCCCAGTAATACAGTTAGTGACAATAGCCAGGTCTAAGTGTTCTTTTGGCTTTACCCAGTGATTTGGATCATATTAAGCTCCCGTTTGCAGCATATACACTACAGCTTGTGTACAGAGATGCACATATGGATGAATGGAACCACCCTGCTCTCAGGCATTCAGACATGTTAGGTTAAAGGTAAAATAGTGAGGTGAAAATAGAAAAGTTTTAAAATAGTTCACAGCTCCTCTACAGATTTCATTTTTAACTTGTTAACTGCCTTTGCTAATTCAAGCAGCATTTTGTTGTTTCTAAACTTTTTAGGCCTCACCCTTATTACAGGATAGGGTTTTTACTTTTTTCACAGTACAATCACAATACAGAGACTAGACTAGAAGTTCCAAACACAGATTATTACAGGGGCCAAGTAGGCAATATAAACAAGAGAAGCAGGCCAAGTGGAATCAGGGGACCTGGAGAGAGCACGTGGTCCATTCATAGGGACCAGTCCCCAGGTTGCTTCAGCCAGTGGTTGCCATGCGGTGGTGCTAAGCCCATGTGCAATTCTTTGGGTTTTCCAAAAGGAATCAGAAATAGTAATTTTTATATGATATCCTAATTTTTACATATTGAAAATGAATTCAACTTTAGAAAGACAAGTAGTGTACACCAAATAAAACAAGCCAAAGGTCTCCAGTTCGACATTTCTGAATAAGATTCTCTCAGGGACTGACTTATACTCATGAATCTTATGCAAAGAGATAGTTTTCCTGAAAATTCTTCAAAAGATAAGCTTAGTGTGTGTGTGTAGTCAAAGAACAAGTTAAAAACCAACCTGTTTTCTCCATTCCTCATAAGATGAAATTAAACAATAAAATATCTATACCTATAAATATCTACTGTTAGGTAATCTAGGTTTAGTTTCAAAGGAGATAGCTAAAAATCTATGCTGTCTTCTTCTTATTGCTTTCCATCTTTATTTCCTCCGTAAGTACTGATCCCAGAAGCTCAAAAAGTAGAAATGGAATGAACTCTTGGAGGAAGAACTCATCATATATCCTCTCCACCTCAATTTTATACCTATAACAACATCTGTTAGGAGAAAATGAAGAGAGATTCTCATGTCCAGGAGAGCAAATCCTTTCTGAATATTCTAATTCTGAGTGCCATTGTTACCTTCATAATTTCTAGTCAAACCTTAATTTCTTCAAGACTAAAACATTTTCTGTAATTCACTGAAGTTTTTAATTATTAACTAATGTCATCTCTACATTAACCAACCAGAAAAGAATAATTATTGTTTAAAAGGCCAAGTTTTACATAACTGTATTCTAACACACACAAATAATCCTCTTTACTAAAGTTTTGATTTTTAATACCACCTGGAAATCAAGAAGAAAAACAGATAATTATATATCTGTTAATTCTGTCTTATTGATCATAATTACAAGTTATATAACATTAAAACTGAAATTTAGGCCTATTTATCTTTCATGGCTGTATCGTATATTGGCCATAAAATATGTAATACATGTGTCAAAGAATACAGATTTTTAATACTCCATCATAGTCAAATTTTAATTACCTAAGAATTGTGAAAATGGGGTACCTTACACACATCAGTAAGCAAGCAAAACTTGGTTTTTCCTTGATTATTTAGAACCTTTTAATTGGTTAAGTTTTCAGATAAACTGAAGATTAACTAGGATAAACTTTGTTTCAATCTGTGACTAAAATTAAGATGTTTTCGCCAACTTATTTTACTTCAGGTGAAACTCAGACATCCATGCGTTTTTATTGGGAATTGAACAAAATGTGATGTTAGCAATAGTATTACCAGAGGTTGGGTAATAGTATGGAGTATTATGCAGATAATTAAAAAAAGTGGATTAGATCTGCTCTGTTGATATAGAATAATGTGTTATTTGTGTTAATATGTAACAAAGCACATTATAAAGTAGAATATGATACCATTTTTATAAAAAGCAGAAAAAATGTATATATTTGGATATATTAAGAAGAGCCAGAGTATCGTACATATCAGTAATACACAGGATAACTGGATAATCTGAGAAGGATGAGACTAGAGGAGGGTTGGTGGCATTAATCTCATGCATCTTTACAATATATCACTAAGCTAAATAAGCACTTTCTACTTTTGTAATTTAAAACATGTAAGAAATTATAAATTAAAAAATAGTTTGCCACCTGTGTGGAAATAGGAATTAATTAACTTGAGTACCTCCTAGGTTCTAGGCACGTTGGATTTATCAGTGAACAACAGAGATTCTTCTTATGATACTTAGATACTTACCTCTGGGAGGTCGGGGGGTAGGGTGACAGCAGCACAGGGGAGGCGAGGATAATAAATAAATACTTATTATAAATGTTAGGTGATGATACAAATTGAAAAGAGAGGGATTAGTACAGTGGGGATGTGATTCAATTTTTATCTTTCTGTTAATTGAGATATAATTGCCATATTACAATTGTGTAAACTTAAGGTGTGCAGCACCTTGAATTGATAGACTTATATATTGCAACATGATTACCACCATAGGGTTACCACGCCAGGCCTATTACTATATAATTATCTTTTTGAGAGAGAGAGAGAGAGAGAGAGAGCGAGAGAGAGCGAGAGAGAGCGAGAGAGAGCGAGCGAGAGCGTGTATGTGTGTGTTGGGACCATTAAGATACAGTCCTAGGAACTTTGCAGTTTATACTACAGTACTATTGTTTATAATCACTATTCTCTGCATTAGATCTCCAGAACTTATCTATCTACTATTGCATATTTGTACCTTTAAACAATATATATCTCCAATCTTCCTTCCCCCAACCTCTGGTAAGCACCATTTACTGTTTTTACAAGTTCAGCTTTTTTAGATTTGACATTTAAGTGATAACATAAAGTATTTGTCTTTGTCTGTCTCTGTGTGACTTATCTACTTAGCATGATGTCCTCAAGGTTCATCCATGTTGTCACAAATAGCAGGATTTCCTCTTTCATGCTTGAATAATATTGCATTGTATGAGTATGTGTTTTTTATCTGCTTATCAGTTAATGGATACTTAGTTGTTTCCATACTGACTGTTGTGAATAATGTTACAATAAACATGGGTGTGCATATATCTCTTTTATGTCCTATTTTCATTTCCTCTGGATATATACCCAGAAGTGAGATTACTGGATCATATGATAGTTCTTTTTTACTATTTTGAGTAATCTCCATACTGTTTTCCCACAATAGCTGTACCAATTTACATTCTCACCAACAGTGTACAAGGATTCCCTTATCTCCACATCTTCCACCACAGTTCTCTCTTCTTAGTGATATCCATTTTAACAGGTGTGAGGTGATACCTCGTTGTGGTTCTGATTTGCATTTCCCTTATGATTAGTGATGTTGAGTTGTTTGGTTTTTTTTAATCTTCACCCGAGGACATTTTTTTCATTGCTTTTAGAGAGAGAAGAAGGGATAGGGAGAAACATCAATGTGTGAGAGAAGCATCGATTGGTTACCTCTCATACTCATCTGGACCAGAGATTGCATGCGCTCATGTCCAGACCAGGGATTGAACCTGCAACCTAGGCATGTGCCTGACCAGTTATCAAATCCTCAGCTCTTCAGTTAGGGGATGATGCTCCAACCAACCGAACCACACCAGCAAGGGCAAGCATCTTTTCATATCCCTGCTCACCATTTGGATATTTTCTTTGGGAAAAAAAAATGTTTAGATCTTCTGCCCATTTTTTGTTCAGCTTGTTTATCTGTTGTTGTATGACATTTTATGTGTTTTGGAAACTAACCCCTTATCAGATAGTGTGGTTTGCAAATCTTTTCTCCCGTTACTGTAGGTACCTTTTCATTTTATTATTTCCTTTGCTGCACAGAAGCTTTTTAGTTTGATAGCCCTACTTGTTGAATTTTGCTTTTGTTGATTGTTCTTTTTGGATCATATTTTTAAAAAAATTATTTCCCAGACTAGTGTCAAAGAGCTTCTTTCCTGAGCTTTCTTCTAGGAGTTTTAAAGTATCAGGTCTTATGTTTAAGTCATAATTCATTTCAATTTTGGTAAGTGGTATAAAATAGGGTTCCAGTTTTATTTTTTGGCATGCAGTTATATAGGTTTTCCAACACCACTGGTTGAAGAGACTGTCTTCTCCCCGTGGAGTGTTCTTGCCTCCTTTGTCAAATATTAGTTGACCATATATGCAAGGGTTTATTTTGGGGCTTCTGTTCTGTTCCGTTGGTCTGTGTATCTGTTTTTACGCCAGTACCATACTATTTTCATTACTGTAACCTTTTAGTGTAGTTTGAAAGCAGGAGTCTGATACCTCTGGCATTGTTGTTCTTTCTTCTGACTGCTTTGGATATCTGGGGTCTATTGTGGTTCCAGACAGACTCAGTGATATTATTATTTACTTTGTTTAGTGATTTTGTTGTCTTTAAGTAGAATTGAGTGTATCGTTGCCTACCAAGAGTTAAACCCAAACATTCAGTTACTTGACCTTGCTCCAGGGAACGTGCAAACTGACACTGCATACTTTCAGTAAAATTCACCCACTTTAGTGTGCAATCAGGCACCACATAACAATGTTTCGTTCAGTGGCAGACCGTATATAAAGTGACCCATGCGTTATAATGGGGCTGAAAAATTACTATCACATACTGACATTATAGTTGTCTGAAAATCATAGCACAATGCATTACCATTTTCTTCTTTCTTGGTCTTTTCAAAGCAATGCTATTGGTGAGAAATGCCTGGGAGCACTCACCTGGGTACAGGTGAGCTTCCCATAGACATCTCTCCTTTCTACACTAATATTATGACTGGACCACCCCATGATTTTTACTTTGATTGCAAGATGCCCTTCAGCGATAATCTGGGAAACTCTGAAGAGGAATGAGTTTATTACTGACAGGCCCTGGAGCATACAAGGCACACTTGGGAGAGAGCAACAGGGGCCTGGTGTTCTGCTTTTATTGGGGTTGAGAGTAGGGGCTCATCTTTATTGGTGAATTTAAAACATCGTAAAAGTAAGGATAAACCATCTTAAGAGTGGGGATTTAAAGTACAGGAAGAAAAAAACCAAGTCACCCAAATGGTCAGCTAGCTAAATCAACCAAGATCTCTAAAACAAAGGAGCATCAGTTCCCAGGGGGAGGCAGCCTGCTTCTTTATCAGGTTGTGTGTCCCGCAGTGCTTTTGTTGGCTTTGAAATGGATGCCTCTGCAATCAAAGCTTAAGTCAGGCATTGCATTAAAAAAAAGACAATTGTTGGAGCTCACACTACAGTTAACTTGTTTGTGGTGATGCTGATATAAACAAACCTACTGCTCCAGTCCTATAAAAGTATATATAGCACATACAATTACAATAGTAGGCTGTATCATCTAGGTTTGTGTAAGTGTACTCTATGATGTTTGCACAACAAAAGCACTGAACCACACATTTCTTAGGATGCATCCCCTAATTAATCTGCACATGACTGTAGAGTTGTCAGTTTTGACACAGTCGTGTAATCAGCAACTCAAGTCTCTGAATATAGTCTATTCTAGGTTATATAAATGGAACTATGCAGTATAGAGATTTTTGAGCCTGTTGTCTTCCATTTCAAATTGATCCAAGTAGTTGGATGTTTCATTTCTTTGTACCATTTTTTTTGCTGGGTGATACTTCATTAGAAGGCAACATTGCAGTTTATCCATTCAGTTAAAGACATTTGGGTTGTTTCCAGTTTAGAGTTATAATAATAAATAAAGTCATTATTAAAAATTTATGTATAGATATTTGTGTGAATATAAATTTTCACTTCCCTTACATAAATACTTAGGAGTGGAATTGCTGGGATGTGTACTAAGCATATGTTTAACAGTTCTTTATAGTAACTGTACCATTTTGCATTCCCACTAGAAATGTTTGAGAGTTCCAGTTGCTCAATATCCTTATTAGCGCTCTACTATTAAATTTCATTTTTTCCTTTATTTTAGTCACTCTAATAGGTGTACAGTGTTCTTTTTCATTTACATTCACTAATGACTAATGATTGTTGAGCATCTTTTCATTGACAAAGTCCTTTATTACCTATGTGATTGGCAAATTTTTCCTTACAGGCTGTGTCATATCTTTACGGTCTCTTACAGAATCTTTCAAAGAACAGAAGTCATTAATTTCCATGAAGTCCAGTTTATCAAACTTTTGTTTTATGGGTCATGCTTTTAGAGTTGTAGCTAAGAACTCAACCTAAACCAAGTCAAGATCTTCTCCAATTTTTCTTCCAGAAGTTTAATAGTTTGAGATTTTACATTTAGGTCTGTGATTCATTTTGAGTTAAGGCTTGTTGATGGTAAGAGATATGGATCAAGCGTCATTTTCTTTTGTTTTGCACATGGATATACAGTTGTTCCTGCACCATGGGTTGAAAAGACTGCCTTTTCTCATTGAAATTCCTCTACATTTTATCGAAAATCAGTTGACCTTGTATGTGTGGGTCTGTTTCCTAGACTCCATTATGTGCTAATATGTCTGCCAGTTCACCAATACCTCACTGTCGTGGTAATTGTAGCTTTTTAGTAATTCCTAGAAACAGGTAGTGCATGTGCTCCAATTTTGTTTTTCTTTTTCAAAATTATATTGCTCTTCTTAATCCCTTCCCTTGCCATCTAAATTTTAGAATCGGCTGGTCAGCTTCTTTTTTAAAAATCTTGCTGAGATGTTTTGTTTCGAATTAACCTTAAATGTATAGAAAAGCACAGATAGTCTTCATATATCCTTCACTCAGTTTCTCTTAATGCTGATATCTTACATAATCATAGCACATTACCAAAACCAGGAAATTAACATTTGTACAATACTGTTAACAAAAAAACTTAAGAATTTTATTAGTTTTTGTATAAATGTACTTTTTCTGTTCTAGGGTCCTATTTCATATTGCATTTGATTATTTCTCCCCAGACTGAAATTTTTATTTCAGTTGTGTTGGATATAGAAATCAGTTTGGGGAAAATTAATATCTTAACAATATTGAGTCTTCTGATCTATGAACACAATATTAGCTCTCCATTTTTAAAAGCCTTCTTTCATTACTTTCAGCGAAGTGTTATAGTTTATAGCTTATACAATTTACATGTCATTAGATTTATACCTCAGTGTTTCTTTGTGTATGTGTGCATGTTATTATAAATAATACCTTTTTAAACCCTAGAATTCCAGTGTTAATTGCTAGGATAGGGAAGTACAATTGAACATTATATATGGACCTTTATTCCTGCAACATTGTTAAATTCTTTCATTACTTCTAAGAGCCTTTTTGAAGATATATTTGGGATTCTTTCTAAAGATAGCCATGTTGTCTGAATAAAGACAGATTTTTATTTCTTTCTAATGGGTATGCCTTTTATTTCTTGCCTCATTGCACTGATACTACTTCCAATAAAATGTTGAACAGCTGTCATGAGAAAGGACATCATTGCTTTGTTTCAGATTTGGGAAAGAAAGTATTTAGTCATTCACCATTAAATATGGCGGTTCTAAATGCCCTTTTTCAGGTTGAGGAAGTTCTCTTCTATTTGAAACTGAACACAGGTTCAGCTGCCTGCTGCAACAAAAGCCAAACTTGTGAGACACAGCTGCTGGTGTTTATTCAAGTGCCAATGACCTGAGAAGGTGGAGGACCCTCATCCCAAAGTCCATCATAACATCTCAGAGCAGGCAGGGGTTTTTTATTAGAAGGGAGAGAGAAATCAGAATAAAGATATCAGAGGGAGGGGGTTGAAACTTACCTACATGTAAGTCAGCACAGTTCATTCCAATGATTATTTCGAAACTGGTCAAGCAGATGTTTGGTTTTTATAGTTAAGACTCAGCAAGTCTCCAAGAACCAGAACATCCAGTTGCTGGAGTCAGCCTCCTTCCCCAAAGCTTGTTCCTGGAACTCATATACAAATACGCAGCTTATCCACAGGTTACATATTGGATTGGTCAAAAAGTCCGTATGGGTTTTTTCCATAAAATAAAAGACACATTTTTCATTTTCACCAATAACTTTATTGATTTGGATATTTTGAATATGTCAGCTGCCTCCCACATGTTATAATGTTGATTATTCTCAATTAATGTCTTGATTTGATTGCTGACAACTTTAGCTGGTCTACCCAACCATGGAGCATCATCCAGCAAGAAATCTCCAGCATGAAACTTCGCAGACCACTTTTGACATGTTCTATCAATCACAGCACCTTCTCCATACAGTGCACAAATCTTTCTTTGCATTTCAGTTGCATTTTTACCTTTCTTAGAATAATAAAGCATAATATGCCAAAAATGCATATTTTCTTCCATCTTCAATATTAAAATGGCTACATAAAAATTCACCAATTTTGATAATTTCTTTTTAATGCAGGCTGATATGACAGCTGTCACAGTACAATCTGACAAAGTTGTTTCAGATAAAGTTAAAGACAACTAAGCGCTACTAGGACCATCTTATGGAAATGAACAAACTCTGTGACCAACCCAATATTAGTTAACAATTCATCTTTTATTTAAAAAAAAAACAACTTTTGACAAAAGAGTAGATAGGTGGGTTACATATTGAGCTGGTTTACTGAGATTTTTAAATCATGAATGGATATTGAATTTTGTCTGATTATTTTATGCTATCGAAATGACCATATGGTGTTCGTTACTTTCTAAGTTGATAATACCAATTACATCATTTTGATTTTTAAAAATATTTTATCTTATTTTTAGACAGAGGGGAAGGGAGGGAGAAAGAGAGGAAGAGAAACATCAATGTGCGGTTGCCTCTCACGCGCCCTCTCCTGGGAACCTGGCCAGCAACCCAGGCCTGTGCCCTGACTGGGGAATCGAACTGGAGACGGTTTGGTTCACAGGCCAGTGCTCAGTCCACTGAGCTACACCAGCCAGGGCTCATTTTGATTTTTGAATGTTGAACTAGAATTATATCGTCAATATAAAAACCACTTGGTTAAGATGTATTATCCGTTTTCATACATTGGCTGGATTCAGTTTGCCAGTTCTTTGTAGGTGATTGTATGGCTGTGTTCATGAGGAATATTGGCCTATAGTTTTCTTGTGAAGTCTTTGTCTGGTATGGGTAATTGGGGTAATGCTCGACTCATAAAATGAGGTGAGGAATGTTCTCTCTTCTGTACATTGGAAAGTTTATGTAGATATATCATTTATTTATTTCATGGTTAGTAGAAATTCTTCTTTGCTACCAGTGAAACCATCTGAGCTTGGGCTTTCCTTTCTTTTCTTTCTTTTCATTGTTGTTGTTGATGTTGTTGTTGTTGTTGTTGGAACCAAAATGCTTTATTTGAAGGAATGGTACAAATGAAAGAAGATAAAAGTGGATGATTTGTACAAGTTGCAGAAATGGTAAAGGTAACTCCAGCATGCACATACCGCTTTGGTGACCAGGGATGTCACCACCATGGCCTAAGGCATCCTGAGGCCTAGCTCTCTGTACTGTCTCTCAGAGTGTGCTTGTGAAAGAGATCTCTGTCATGCCAGATTCAGGGCCCCCCACCCTGTGCAGGTTAGTTGTGTGGTCACCCACTTTGATGGATTTCACCTGCTCATCCAGGTAGTGAGTCTCAATGAAGTCACACAAATGAGGGTCATTTTTTTTCAGTGGCTAGTTTGTACAAGTCCAGTAGTGACTGATTCACACTTTTTTCCAAGTGTAATACACACTCCATTGCATTCAACCTATTCCCCCAGTCATCATGGTCTGGTTTCTTGATACCCTGAAGGAAGATCCAGCCACCTCATTGGTTCTGCAGCTTCATCAGTTTCTCAGCATGTTCCCTCTCTTCATGAGATTGGTGAAGAAAATATTTGGCAAGGTTCTTCAAATCCACATCATTGTGGTCAAAGTTGTGAGACATGGACAGGTAGACAGAGGAAGTGTAGAGCTCCAGGTTGGTCTGGCAGTGACGTCGCCTGGTGGTAGTTCTGGTGCACCTGCAAGGTGGACATGGTCATCCTGTTGTGCAGCTGAGGACAGGTGGCTTCTGAACTCTGGAGCAGTGGCCAAGACCATGGGGCAGTTAGAGGGAGCTGTGAGGAGGTGGCAGAACGGTGGATCTGGGTGGCTGGCTGGGATGGGGATTGAGCGCAGGGTTCCATTCAGGCACTGTTGAAGCAGGACACCATGGCAACTCTCAGTGAAGACTTGAGCTTGGGCTTTTCTTTGTGGGAAAGTTTTATTTTAACTTTTAGTTTTTCAATTACAGTTGACATACTATGTTATATAGGTTCAGGTGACTAACATAGTGATTAGACATTTATATAACTTACGTGATCATCCCAATAAGTCTATTACCCACCTGACAGCATAAATAGTTATAGTATTATTGACTGTATATTCCCTATGCTGTACTTTACATCCCTGTGACTGTTTTTTATATTTGACAATGGTTTTGTGGGAAGGCTTTTCATTACAAATTAAATTTCTTTAATGGATGTAGGACTGTTACAGTTTTCAGTTTCATTTTGAGTGAGCTTTGGCAGATTGTGGTTTTTAGATAATGTCCATTTCTTCTAGTTTTTAAATTTATGTCCATAGAGTTGTTTGTAGTATTACTTTGTCATCCTTTTTTACATGTGAAAAATATATATAATGATGTCCACATTTCAGTTTGTTTTATTTTTGCGTTCCTTATTATTCTTAGTAACTCTGTCTAGGGTTTTCATCAGTTTTATGGACCTTTTTGAAGCATTAACCTTTGTTCTGTTCATTTATATTTTTCTGTTTTTCATTTATTTCTTCTCGTCTATTATTCTCTTTTGTGTATTTTGGGTTTAATTTACTCTCAGGTTTTTTAGGGTGGAAACATAGATTATTGATTTGAGGCATTTCTCTTCAAAGTAGGCATGTATACTGTAAATTTCCCTCCAAGTATTGCTTTAATTGCAGCCAACACATTTTGGTACGTTGTCTTCATTTCTAATTGATTTAAAATATTTTATAATTTACACAGTGACTACTGCTTTGACCAGTGAGTTATTTAGAAGGAGTTGCTTCATTTCAAACTATTTAGGAATTTACCAGATACCTTCCTGTTACTGATTTTTGCACAGGTTTGACCTCCTCCACTTATTGTCTATAGTGACCAAAGGGTTTTGTACTCATTTTAGACCATGCTTGACCAATGTATAAAAATTTTAGCTGAATTCGCCCTGGCTGGTGTGGTTCAGTGGTTGAGCACCAGCCTGCAAACCACAGGGTCGTTGGTTCGATTCCCAGTCAAGAGCACTTGCTTGGGTTGCAGACCGGGTCCCCAGTAGGGGGTATGCAAGAGGCAACCACATATTGATGTTTCTCTCCCTCCCTCTCTCTCCCTCCCTTCCCCTCTGTCTAAAAGTAAATAAATAAAATCTTTTAAAAAAAAATTTAGCTGAATTCATTTTACCCTTTTCTGTGGAAGCCTTATCTTCCCATTCTCTACCATGGGTGAGCCCAGTACTCACATTCCATTACTCCTTGGAGATGCTTCTCTGTCCTTAGATTTTGGGCTAGTTGATACACAAACTTAGTGGTGGGTTCAAGAAAAGTTTTTTTTGTCGTTATTGATAATGGCAGGAGAAATATGCTTTACCTCTTTCTACATACTAAGGTGAAGCCAGATGTCTCAATGTCATGTATTTTAAGCTATAATTTGGGGAGTATTTTAGAGTTCTAGCCATAGAGGCAGAATGAGCAAAGTTGATGACTTTATTAAAATGAATTTTAAGGTTTCATTGCAAACAGAACTGCAGTCTCTAGTCTCTCCAACTTCTCAAGCAGCCCTATTGTTTTGTTGTAATTTTTTTAAATTTAATTTAATTTTTTTTTTTACTAACTGCAATGACATTCTCATTCTGTACGAGATAACGGGAGTGAGTTCTTGCACATACCTGTCACCCCTGCCTTCTTTTCTGATGTAAGTTGCTGACACATTCTGTGCCTTTGTGAAGGGGTGACAGATCAAAGGGTTGAGGTCTGGGCTTATTTCCGCTTTGGAATAATATAAGTTACTGCTTCATAGTAGAGTACATATATATAAAAAGTTCAGATTCAGCTCACTCCTACTTGATTATGTGATGCTGAAACAGCCTATAAAGAGGCACCTCATTCTAGCCCAGCGACTGTTGAACAGAGTCCAGGGAAACCATCTGTTGTGTGAGGCTTTGGACTGGTAATTGACAGAGATTATATGACTGTCAACATCAGTTACTTTCTGTTATAAAATAGTTTGGCTAATTTAAAGCTTAATCCTTTGAGGGCGAAAAGTAGTCTATGGAAATGATTCTGAAATGTTTAGAGAATTTTAGCTCTTTCATTGTGGTTACCATGATCTGATTATTTTTTTTGTTCTTACTAATTTAACTTTATTTATTGCTGTTCTTTTACAGAAAATTCTTCCAGGAGGCAATACATCGTTTGATGTAGTTTTCCTTGCAAGAGTAGTAGGAAATGTAGAAAATACTTTATTTATTAACACATCTAATCATGGAGTATTTACCTACCAGGTAAGAACCAGAATTAATACTTTTTTTTAATGATTTTATGATTTTATGATTTTCTTTCTTTTTTTTCTAATTGTATTTTTTTTGTTACCATTTAGTCCTCTTAAAAACCCCCTCTACCTCCAGCCCCAGCAGTCACCTCACTATTTCTTCTAAGTCTTTTTTCCCTTTTGCTCAGTCCCTCCACCCCCTAATCGTTCCCTGCTCTTAGCTGTCATCCTCCTCTCTGTAAGTCTGTCTCTATTTCCCTTGTTAGTTCAGTTTGTTCATTAGATTCCACATACGAGTGAAATCATACAGTATTTGTCTTTCTCTGACTGGTGTATTTCACTTAGCATAGTGTTGTCTGGGTCCATCCATACTCTCACAAAGGGTAAAATTTTCTTCCTTTTTACAGCCTAGTAGTATTCCATTGTGGAAATGTCCCATAGTTGTTTTATCTACTCATCTACTATGGACACTTGGGCAGCTTCCATATCTTGGTGATTGTAAATAACACTGCAGTGAACATAGGGATGCTTATATTCTTTCAAATTAATGTTTTGGGTTCCTTTGGATATATTCCCAGAAGTGAGATCTTGTTTTGTTTTGTTTTTTTAAACATATTCATCATCTTTGACCTGTCACATGACGTGCTTTTAAGACGTTCATTAACTTAGGGATAATAGTAAGTGTAAAAGATGAGACTTGGAGCACTTTAATACCTATTGTATCTGTGAATATCCCTATTCAAATTAGGCTGAACAAATGATCTTAAAGCAACAGCTAAAGTGTTAATGTAAGATTGATTGACTAAAGAATAGTAAAATGTATTTTCGCACTGACTAATTCTTTTTTACTTTTTGCACACTTGTGAAATATACTCTATAATACTTTCAAGATTAAAACATAGATGCCTGCTTTTCTTAGTAAATATATTGTTTTAATTTTTGTTATTTTTATGTACAATTATTGTTTAGGTTATTAAAGTTACTGTTTATTAAGGTTATCAAGATTATTTAGAATAATTGTTTATATGACACTACATAATTTTTTAGATTAGGAAGATGAAACTTATCAGGGTTAAATAACTTGCGCAGGTTATGCCACAAGTAGGTTGTTGAGCAGAAATTCAAACCCATGTCCTTATACCTACAAACATCTTCTTAGCCACTCTATTGTATTACCCATGAAACTCATTTGTTTAAATGTCTTACTTTACAGTTTTTGTGCTTTTGTTTTTGGACATTTCTTCCCCAGTGTCCAGAATACTTCATTCATACATTTTGAAAATTAGTGTCAGAATAAACATTCAATTTTACTCATAAGCATATCTTGTACTTATGTAATGTGAATAAGTCTTTAATGGTTGTTTAGTAGTTAGTCAGTAAACTTTTAAAGGCCTATGTAGATAAGTAAGTATGGCACTCTGTGGATGACACTCATTTAAACATACACTTGTTGAGTAAATGAAAAGACTATCATAAGAATATGAAGACTTTGCCCTGCATAAGCAACCCCAAGTGACCTAGGTGGTCGTGGCCAAATGGATTATTTGAGGGTTGTGATCACATTCTTCTCAAGGTGAGCCCCAATAGCCATGTGTCTTTCTTTACCTCCACAAGTCTTCCTCCTAAATAGTTCTTGAGTCTACCTACCTCTTTCTTCTTCACTGCCATCTTCTAAGCCCTCATGCTGTTACACAGTAGCCTTCTAACTGGCCTGCCATTCCTCATGTAAATCCTTATGTTTTCCACATAGAGCAAAATGTAAACTTCTGAGCAAGACCTATAAGGATCTAAGAATCTGACTCCTGTGTAGATCTCCTACCTCATCCTGTTTGACCATGCTGCTTTCTTCTTCCCGGTCTTCAGACAAGCCAAGCCGTTTCCTGCCTCATGCCCCTTGTAGACTTCCCCTTGACTGAGTCCACTCCCAGTACTGACTTTTTTCATCTTTCGACTGTCAACAACTCACGTCACCTCCCCAGAGAAGACTACCCTGACCACCCTGTCTAGAATAGTCCCATCCTTCTTCCAGCCAGTTACTCTATATCATATATCCCATTTTTTAAACCTTTTGTTGTTGTTTTCTAGCCTCTTTCTCATACTAGAATATAAGTTTCATGAGAGCAGGCACATTATCTGTCTCGTTCACTATTCAGTTATTTACTACTGTGTTTGTTTGTGCCTGGCACATTGCAAGCACTTAGTAAATATTTGTCCTTTGAATACTGGCTCACACTGTTTAGTCGACCCCAGGCCTTCCCATGCGGGAATGACCTGAGGCTGTGCTTGATATTTGAGAGATGTCTGCGCCCTGGATTCATCTGAGGGTTAGCGTAGGGAAGTCTTTCGAGTCCCTATTTTCTTTTCCTCTCTATCTCACAACTTCATTAAGGACTGCTATCATTTTATTTCCAGTATATCAAAGAAATTACTCCAAATGCGTGTATATATAGTAAATCAAATATGTAGCCAAATCAGATGTCAAAACTACACGTGTTCTTCTTAAAGGGAGTTTAGATTTTTTTAAAATCTAAGGTAGACTCACCAGTTTTCCCAAGATCAATCAGTCATAACCTGTACAAGTGTTAATTATAAAAGCAGCTCAAATTGCTTTTTATTCCTTGTTTGAAACAGGTATTTGGTGTTGGAGTTCCGAATCCTTATCGTTTGAGGCCATTCATTGGGGCCAGAGTCCCTGTGAATAGCAGTTTCTCACCAATAATAAATATACACAACCCTCACAGTGAGCCTTTGCAGGTGAGTTTATGATGGTGATTTTGAATGAGCTTCATTTTGGTGGAAATTAAGGCTTAGCTTAAAGTTTCAGTTTGTTAGTGTTCAAGACATTAAAATAATGTGGTTTTAAAGTTGTATTGAAGAGGGATATTCTTCTAATGCATCTTGCTGTGGTCTGAATTTTGGATGTCAGCAGTCTAGATATTGAATTTTTTGAAATATTTTTAAAACGATTATGGCTTCTCTGGTATTACAGTTTAGGCAGCTCTGTATTTAATTTAAAAAGAGTTTTCAGCTATATAAGGCTGCTACTTTTCTTTCCTATAAGCTCTTTCCAGTCCAGTATAAATTTTTAAAAACACAGTTTGTACCAGCCCAGGCCAGGTAGCTCACTTGGTTAGAGCATTGTTCTCATAGGCCAAGGTTGAGGGTTCAATCTCTGGTCAGGGCACATAAAAGAAGCAGCCAATGAATGCATAAATAAGTGGAACAGCAAGTCGATGTTTCTCTTTCTCTCCCTCCCTCTCTCAAATCAATAAATAAATTTAAATTAAAAAACAAAATGGAGTTTCTACCTGTTTCTGAAATTAATAAATTTTTGGTGATGGCAACCTAGATGGAAATTGAAGTCCAAGGGAAGGGTAATAGAGAATTATTATTAAAAGTAAACTTACTTTTTATTTTAAAAATCTGGCTCCTTATTTTACCCAGTCTTTTAGTAGTAGTTGTTTTCAAATTTGAAATTCCTCTTCACTGGTTCCTTGTCTCTTCCACAGTGGGCATGGCTGGTATGACTCATTCAGATATTTTTTAAAACCCCACCTCATTCCTAGTGACTTCCAACTACAAGATATTTACTACTGCTATAGCTTATCTAGTTCTGTTGTCTGTGTTGGAAGGAGATGTGGATGCTTTCCAGAATGGTTTGTAATATCCACACCCAGAGCACCCAGACTTACCACTGCAGGACTTAACAGTGTCTTGAAAATGACAGGTGGAAGGAAATACCATGTAAGCTAAAGAGCTGTGGCAACCAAAATAAATTTATTATCCTAGAACCCCGTGGTAGACATATTCATAAACAATGGAAGGGAAAATGAGGAAAAAGAAGACGAGATTTTCAGAGCCTGAGTTTTATGCTCAAATAGCAAGAAAGAAAATTTTATACCCAACACTTGGCAAACATTGGGTAAGGATAGCTACTAATACAGGGTCCGGTACAAATAATGCCCTTTTTTATTACAAAATCATAAGCATGTAATTCTGTAGCATAACAATATCACACTCAAGTACACCGTTTGACATTTTAGGTGAAATGTTCAAATTGCTGTCCATCTCATGCGAGACATTAACGTACCCTACCAGCCACACTCAAGCAAACCTTACTTGTGCCAGACCCTGTGCTCTGCACAAATATTAATTATTTTTTGTTACATATCTTCATCACAAAAGAGGGAGAAGCTCCCATGTCTTGTTTGCACAGTGAAAAGTGTTTCCTCTTCATCATCATTGCTCTGTCATTTATGTCCTTTTGCTCCTTTAGGTAATGGTATATTTTCCCTGTTGTGGCTTTTATTACAAATCTATGCAGAAACCTCATAAGTTCTTGCTACTTTCTTGTTTTGACTACTTTAAGTCAAAGACATTAAAAAAAAAAACACCACACAAATAAAAGCTTGTTCTTCATTCTGTGAGATCCTGCTGCATGAGTTGGCACACTGCTTTGGCAGCAGTATGACAGCAGCCCAGGGTGCCTTCTCTGTTGTGACCAGAGCACAGACTCAGGAGTTGCTTCCTGCTGAAATGATGGTGGTCCTCAACTAAGCAAGTTGTGGCCAACCTGCAGTTTTTTAAGTGGTCTTACAGTCTGTGCCTTTTCTCTTGGTGTACATCACATCAGACCCATTTTCTGTGCTTTTTTTTTAGCTTTTGAGTCATCAGGTTAGCTATCATTTAGAACAATCTCTTTGAATTCAATACTGATTTTTTACTTTTGTTGATATGTAATTGACATGTAACATTGTTAGTTTTAATTGTACAATATAATGATTACATATCTTTATATATTATGAAATGCTCACCACAATAAGTCTAGTTAGCATCCATCGCCACACAGTTAAAATATTTTTCCTTGTGACAAAAACTTTTAAGATCTACTTTTTGCAACTTTCAAGTATGCAAAACAGTATTATTAACTATTGTCCTTGCTGTATCTTACATTCCCAGGACTTATTTTATAACTGGAAGTTTGTATGGAAGACACTTTTAACCTGATAGTCCTATAATATGTTATACTGTCATTAGTCTTGTCCTTGAATTTAAGAAAATATTGTAAAGCAAGAGATTGCATCTGATTTTTTCATTATACAACATAAACACGAGTATTATGTTCTCCCTGAAAAAAATGTTAATTCAAACAAGTGTGACGCAAACGTCCCCTTGAACTTCTTTCCCTTCCAATCCAGCACTGTCTATTAGAACTTTCTTAGATAATGAAGAAACTCTGTATCTGCACTGTCTAGTAAGTAGCCATGAGACACATGTGGCTATTGAGCACTTGAAATTTGTGGCTAGGATGGCGGAGGAACTAAACATTCTATTTTAACTAACTTAAACTTAAATATAACCACATGTAGCAGGTAACTGTTGTATTAGCACAACTCCAGCCCCAAACCCTTCCTCATAGATACTACTCATATGATCTTGGTGTACATCACATCAGACCCATTTTCTGTGTACATTTGTAGGCATATATTTGGGCATACAAAAATAAACAGTTTTTGTGGGATTTTAAAAATAAATTATATTCTGTACATATTATTGGATTTCTTTTTTTCTAAACTTTATTGAAAGTTAGGATACATAGTACTGGACTAAAAATCAGGAATGTGTCACATACCTAGTTTTATTGTAATCTTCCCTTCGATTTTATAATTTAGTCTTTTTCTGTCCCTATCTCCTTATTTATTTCCTTGTTATCAGTAGTCTACCTTTCAGTCATTTGTTTCCAAACATTGTCAGACTTACTTCCTTAATACCTTTGAAGGTTAAATGAAATAATATGTGATCTTTTCTGGTTTTTCAGAAAAATTTCCATAGTTACCCCATCAGTTAAGGTGTCGTTACTATTAATACAGTCAGTACTGCATGAGAATACTATTGTAAGAAATTGGAAGACAAGTAATAATACTTGGAAAAAATCCTAATTCATTAGTCTTTGCCTGATGCATTTCTTTAACACTACCACATATACCAAAAACCTTTAAGCTTATACTAAAGTATTACTATATTCCTGCTTTTTCCATTTTTAGGTACCCTTGAAGAACGTTCATAATAAAACAAGTAAAGGTTTTTCATCCATTCTCTTATAACTTTACCTCAAATTTGCATTTAATTAAATATGTTATTCTCATTAGGAGATAGGGCTACATGCCATTAAAGGAAAATCTCCTGTCATAGGACCCATTCTGTTCCTAGGTTTTTTCCTAAAAGAAAGGAAAGCAGAAAGACATTAATACACAGACTTATTAATGAAATGTTTGTAGCAGCTTTATCTGTGATGACCAAAAACCGGAAACCCAAATGTTCATTATTAGTTGAATGGATCAGAAATTGTTGCGTATCTATAAAATGGAAAAGAAATGAACTATAAATACATACAACACCACAATGGATTTCAAAATCATAATACTGAGTAAAAGCAACCAAACATAAAAGTACAGACTTTCGATTCCATTTGTATATAACTCTACAAAATACAAACAAATGTAGAGTGGCCGAGAGCAGCTCAGTGGGTAACTAGGGATGAGAGGGGGCAGAGAAGGACAGATAGATTGCAAACATGTATAGTTTATTGTACATTAGATCTCATTAAAACTATTTTAAGCCCTGGCCCATGTGGCTCAGGTAGTTGGAGCATTGTCCTATAAATGAAGGGTTGTGGGTTTGATTCCCAGGGCACATGCCTAGTTTGAGGGTTCAGTCCCTGGTTGGGGCACATGTGGGAGCAACCAGTCAATGTTTTTCTTACATGGATGTTTCTCTCCCTTTCTCCCTCCCTTCCTTCCCCTATCTCTAAAATCAAAAGGCATATCCTTGGGCGAGGATTTTAAAAAAGGCGAGGGTGGGGGGGTTGTTTCTCAACTGGTAGTCATTTCTCTTTCATCTAAAAAAAACTTTTACTTTTAAAAATCACGTGTGTAGGTACAAACCACAGAGGAAATTTAACAGCACCTGTGATTTTGCCATCAATAGAAACCAAATGTTTTCAACTACATTAAAATTATTTTATGTGTTTCAGAATAACACACTCTTCACTATTTCATAATAGCTGTTAGGTCTGCTGCTAGGTCTTATAAGTGTGTGAATAAAGAAGCACTGTGTTACTATAAGAAAATACAGAATTTGAGTGCCTTGGAGAGCCCTCCTTTCACCTGGCCCCTGACTTAGGGTGCCATCCTTCCCATGGTGGGACACCTGGCTTCTGACTTTGCCTTCTTACCCCCACCAGGTGGTGGAGGCAATGGGCCAGGAGGGCTGGAGCCGGGTTGGGTTGACCCTTGTGCCTGGCTGAGCTACCAGGGCCCTCCCAGTGGGATGGGAATTGAGCCGGAACTTGGTCCTGGAGCCAAGGTGTGGGGGATTCCTCTTGTCGCCCGCCATATGAGTTATGTTGGGGGATGGCCTCCTGAGGGCCTCAGGCTGGAGTGAGGCTGGTGCCCCAAGATGTTCTGGAGACCCACCAACCCAAGGGCCAGGCAGGAGCCAGGATGGAGAGTAGCTTCGAGGGGGCTTTCCCCTGGCCTTGTACTGTTCCTCCTGGGGCCATAAAGCTGTACAAGGAAAAGCTGGAGCCAAACCCTGAAGGACGCGAATGAGGACATGAGAGCTCTGAATAAAGACCTGAGGCAGTTTGCCAAGCTCTTGTAACAGAAGAGGATCATCCTGGGATATACCCAGGCCAATCTGGGGCTCACCCTGGGTGTTCTGTTTGCTAAGATGTTCAGCCAAACAATCTGCCACTTTGAGACTCTGCAGCTCGGTTTAAACAACATGTAAGCTGCAGCTTCTTATGCAGCAGTGGAGGGAGGAAGCTAACAGGAATCTTCAGGAATATGCAAAGCAAAGACCCTTGTGCATGCTCAAAAGAGAAAGTAAACAAGTATCAAGAATTGAATGGTAGGCAACCTAGAAACATGTTCCCGCAGTGCCCGAAGCCCACCCTTCAGCACATCAGCCACATTGCCCAGCAGCTCAGCTGGAGAAGGATGTGGTCTGAGTGTGGGTCTGCAACCATCACCAGAAAGGCAAAGGATCAAGCAATGACTGTTCTCAAGAGGATTTTGAGGCTTCTGGACCCATTTTCTCAGGGGAACCGGTATTGTTTCCTGTGGCACCAGGACCTCATTTTGGTACCCCAGGCTATGCTGGCCATCACTGCACTACACTGTACTCCACAGTCCCCTTTCCTGAGGCTGATGTCTATCCCTCTGTACCTGTCACCACTCTGGGCTCTCCTTTGCATTCAAACTGAGCTGACAGCCCTTCCAGGACAGGGAAGACCTAGGGAAAGAACCCTGAGAATTGTTCTAGGGCTTTGGGATTAAGTTCTTTCTTCAATACGAAATTGGGGGCACAGACAAGTAAGGGGCAGGGAGTTTGGGGAACTGGTTAGAGGGCAGATGAAGTTCAGTGATGTTCTTGATTTTAATCCCCTCGTCACTTATCACTTTGATCTAAAATAGAGAGGCCTCAGACAAATACACACACACACACAAAGAAATACAAATTTGTATTTCTAAAATTAGATAATTTTCATGAACTACTGTAAGTGTCCTATGGGTGGATTTTCTAAAATTCAGTATTTGAGACAGCTCCACTGTTTCAGAGTTTAATATTCCAAAGTAAAGTGATTTTTGTTAAAAATACCTCCATTACTTACACATATGGGGTACTGAGTCTGGTGATGTGACATACTTATCCTACATTTATATCTGAAAATGTTTTTAAATCTTTTCTGGTACACAATTAGGTTATCAAACTCATTTCTATATAACAGCAAATCAGGATCATTGAAGATACGATTTTTAACTTAATTGTCATGTGCTCTTTTGTTACAGGTTGTAGAAATGTACTCTAGTGGAGGAGATCTTCACCTAGAACTTCCGACGGGTCAACAAGGAGGTACCAAAAAATTGTGGGTGAGTGCTAACACATTTTTCTCTCACATGTGATCACAGGAAACCAATTTTTTTCTTAAATACACCAGAAACTACTTAACTCCTTATCACCTGAAAAGATGTGGGTGACTTTTTAATTGTTGTCTTAATATTAAATTTATATTAAATATATTGGAAAATTGCATAAGAGAATGAGAGAAGAGTAGTAATTTTTGAAAATAATGCTGAACAAAAATGGTAGGACCTTTAACCCACTGTGTCGAAAGGAAGAGGTTTTGGCTCTTTATCATAATTATATTGGTAAAGTTGTCTCTGAATCTAATTGTTTATATCTTGCTTTACTCAAAGATTTTTTAAACTATTTTATTTCATTACTTTTTAATTGTTGTTCATTTACAGTTGTCTCCATTTTTCCCCCATTACTCTTCCCTGCCCTATCCACCCCCCACCTCCCACATTCAGTACTCCCCACCCTTCTCTTTATCCATCGGTCCTTTGTACATGTTCCTTGACTTGACCCTTCCCTTTATTTCCCATGTTATCCCCCTCACCCTTCTCCTCTAGTCACTGTGAGTTTGTTATTTACTTCTATGTTTCTGGTTCTATTTTGCTCACTTATTTGTTTTGTGGATTAGGTTCCACTTATAGGTGAGATCATATCGTATTTTTCTTTCCCCCACCAACTTATTTCACTTAGCAAAATACTCTTCAGTTTCACCCATGCCATCGCAAAGGGTAGGAGCTCCTTCATTCTTTTCTGTTGTGTAATATTCCATTGTGTAAATGTACCACAATTTTTTGATCCACTCATTTACTGATGGGCACTTAGGCTCTTTCCAGTACTTGGCTATTGTAAATAACACTGCTATGAACATTGGGGTGCATAGGTTCTTTAAAATTGATGATTCAGGATTCTTAGGGTATAATCCCAGTAGGGAAATTGCCGAATCAAAAGGCAGTTCCATTTTTAGTTTTCTGAGGATATTCCATACTGTTTTCCACAGTGGCTACACCAGTCTGTGTTCCCACCAACAGTGTACTAGGGTTCCCTTTTCCCTACATCCTCACCAGCACGTGTTGTTTGTTGATTTGTTTATGATGACCATTATGGCTGGTGTGAAGTGGTACTAGGGTTCCCTTTTCTCTACATCCTCACCAGCACATGTTGTTTGTTGATTTGTTTATGATGGCCATTATGGCTGGTGTGAAGTGGTATCATTGTGGTTTTAATTCACATCTCTCTGATGGCCAGTGATGCTGAGCATCCTTTCCGATGTCTCTGGGCCCTCTGTATGTCCCCCTTGGAGAAGTGTCTGTTCAGGTCCTTTGTCCATTTTTTAATTGGATTGTTTGTCTTCCTGGAGTAGAGTCGTGTGAGTTCTTTATATATTTTTGAGATCAGACTCTTGTCCAAGGTTTCATTGGCAAATATATTTTCTCATACAGTTGGTTCCCTTTTCATTTTGCTGATGTTTTCTTTAGTCCTACAGAAGCTTCTTATTTTGATGAAGTCCCATTTGTTTATTCTCTCCATTATAATCCTTGCTCTAGGGAACATATTGGTGAAAATATTGCTGCGTGGAATATCTAGAATTTTCCTGCCTATGTTCTCCTCTAGAACTTTTATGGTGTCGTGACTTATATTAAAGCCTTTTATCCATCTTGAGTTTATTTTTGTTTGTGGTGTAAGTTGGTGGTCGGATTTCATTTCTTTGCACACAACTGTCCAGATCTCCCAGCACCATTTGTTGAAGGGGCTATTTTTACTCCATTTTATGTTTCTGTCTTTTTGTCGAATGTTAGTTGACCATAGGGATATGGGTTTATTTCTGGGTTCTGCGTTGTGTTCCATTGATCTCTGTGTCTGTTCTTATGCCAGTACCAGACTGTTTTGATTACAGTGACCTTATAATATAGTTTGATGCCAGGTATTGTGATCCCTCCTACTTTGTTCTTCTTTCTCAAAATCGCTGCAGCTATTTGAGGTAATTTATGAGTCCATATAAATTTTCGAAATGTTTATTCTATATCTGTGAAATATATCATTGGTATTTTAATAGGGATTGTGTTGAATCTATAAGTTGCTTTGGTTAGTATGGCCATTTTGATGATGTTAATTCTTCCAATCCATGAACATGGTATATGCTTCCATTTTTTTGTGTCTTCCTTAATTTCTTTCTTCAGTGTACTGTAGTTTTCTGAGTACAGGTCTTTTACCTCCTCAGTTAAGTTTATTCCGAAGTACTTTATTTTTCTTGTTGCTTTAGTAAATGGGATTTTTTTCTTAGTTTATCTTTGTGATACTTCATTGTTGGTGTACAAAAATGCCTTCGATTGCTGTATATTGACTTTGTATCCTGCAGTTTTGCCAAATTCACTTACTAGGTTGAGTAGTTTTTTGGTGGAGTCTATAGGGTTTTCTATGTACATTGTCATGTCATCTGCAAACAATGACCATTTTACTTCCTCTTTTCCAATTTGGATGCTTTTTATTTCTTTCTTTTGTCTGATGGCTGTGGCTAGGACTTCCAGTACTATGTCGAAAGAAGTGGTGAAAGCGGACATCCTTGTCTTGTTCCTGATCTTAGTGGGAAAGCTTTTAGTTTTTGCCCATTCAATATAATGTTGGATGTAGGTTTCTCGTATGTAGCCTCTATTATGTTGAGATATGCCCTCCTTATTCCCACGTTGCTGAGCGTTTTTATCATAAGTGGGTGCTGTACCTTATCAAAAACTTTTTCCGCATCTATTGATATGATCATGTGATTTTTGTCTTTCCTTTTGTTTATGTAATGTATTACATTTATTGATTTGTGGATATTGTACCATCATTGCATCCCTGGGATGAATCCCACTTGATCATGGTGGATGATCTTTTTAATGTTTTGGTGGTGCGATTTGCCAGTATTTTGTTGAGGATTTAAGAGCTGTGTTCATCAGTGATATTGGCCTGTAGTTTTCTTTTTTTGTTGTGTTTTTATCTGTTTTGGGGATTAGGATGATACTGGCCTCATAAAAAGAGTTTGGGAGTCTTTCCTCTTCTTGGATTTTTTGGAATAGTCTGAGAAGGACAGGGGTTAGCTCTTCCTTAAATGTTTTGTAAATTCTCCTGTGAAACTATCTGGTCCAGGTCTCTTGTGTGTTGAGAGTTTTTTAATTACTGCTTCAATTTCACCAACTGCCATAGGTCTGTTCAGGCTTTCTACTTCTTCATTCAGTTTTGGAATATTATATTTTTCTAGAACTTCATCCGTTTCACCCAGGTTTTCAAATTTCTTGGCATATAAGTTATTCATAGTAATTTCTTATAGCCCTTTGTATTTCTGTGGTATCAGTTATAACCTCTCCTGTTTCATTTCTGATTTTATTTATTTGGGTCCTCTCCCTTTTTTTCTTGATGAGTCTGCTTAAAGGCTTGTCCTGTCGATTTGTTTATCTTTTCAAAGAACTAGCTCCTGGATTTATTGATCCTTTGAATTGTTCTTTTAGTCTGTGTGTCATTCAGTTCTGCTCTGATCTTGATTATTTCCTTCCTTCTGCTTGCTCTGGGCTCAGTTTGTTGTTTCTCCAGTTCTTATGGCCGTAGGGTTAGGTTGTTTATTTGAAATGTTTCTATCTTTTTTGGTAGGCCTGTGTTGCTATGAACTTTCCTCTCAGGACTGTCTTTGCTGTGTCCCATAGGTTTTGGCCTGTTGTATGTTCATTTTCATATGTTTCCAGAAACTTTTTGATTTCTTCCTTGATCTCCTGATTGACCCATTCTTTGTTTAATAGCATGCTGTTCAGTCTCCATGCGTTCGAATGTTTTTGAGTTTTTTCCTTAAGGTTGGTTTCTAGTTTTAAGCCCTTGTGGTCTGAGAAAATGCTTGACATGATTTCACTTTACTTAAATTTGTTGAGGGTTGTTTTGTGTCCTATCATGTGGCCTATCTTTGAAAATATTCCATGTGCATTTGAAAAGAATGTGTAGTTTGCTTCTTTGGGATGAAAGATTCTATATATGTCAGTTAAGTCCATTTGATCTAATGTGTTGTTCAGTTCTACAATATCCATGTTGGTATTTTGTTTAGAAGATCTAGCCATTGTTGACAGTGGGGTGTTAAAATTCCCTACTATAATTGTGTTGCTCTCTGTATCTTTCTTGAAGTCCTCCAATATTTTTCTTATGTATTTGGGTGCTCCTATGTTGGGTTCATATTTATTTATAATGTTTATTTCTTCTTGATGAATTCTTCCCCTGAGTATTATGACGTGTCCTTCTGTGTCTCTTTTTATGTCTTATTTTGAAGTCTATTTTGTCTGATACAAGTATTGCCACCCCAGCTTTTTTTTTTCCTGTCTGTCTGTTTGGAGTTTTTGTTTCTAACCCTTCACTTTCCGTCTGTATAGGCCTTTTGTTCTGAGGTGGCTCTATTTGTAGGCAGCATATGTGCAGGTTATGTTTTATTATCCATTCAACTACCCTATTTCTTTTGATTGAAGGATTTAATCCACTTATATTTAAGGTTATTATTGATAGGTACTTATTCGTTGCCATTTTCTGCCTTTTGTACCTGTGTTCCTCACTCTCTTACCCTTTTTCTTCATCTTCTTAAAACAATCCCTTTAGCATACGTTGCAGTGCTGGTTTGGTGGAGGTGTATTTTTTTGCCTTCTTTTGTCTGGGAAACTCCTTATTTCACCTTCCATTTTAAATGAGAGCCATTCTGGTTAGAGTAGTCTTGGTTGTAGGCTTTTGCTTTTCATTACTTGGAATATTTCTTGCCATTCTCTTCTGGTTTGTCATGTTTCTGTTGGGAAGTCAGCTGCTAGCATTATTAGCGCTCCCTTGGTGTCACTTCCTGCTTCTCCCTTGCTGCTCTTAAGATTCTGTCTTTGTCTTTGAAATTTGCCATTTTAATTATGATGTGTCTTGGAGTGGGCCACTTACCTTTCATCCTGATTAGGACCTTCTGTGTTTTGTGTGACGTTTTCACTCATGAAATTAGGGAAGTTTTCCATCAATACTTTTTGAAACAGGTTCTCTATCCCTTGCTCCCCTTCTTTTCCTTCTTGTATCCCTATTATATGGGTATTATTACGTTTCATGTTGTCCTGCATTTCCCTTAACCCGTCTTTGTTCTTTCTGAGTGCTTTTTCCTTTTCTTGCTCTCTGGAAATTTGTTTCTACCTTGTCTTCCAGCTCGCTGATTCAGTCCTCTGTTTCTTCTAGCCTGCTTTTGATTTCTTCTTTTTCATTTCAGAAATTGTATTCTTCATTTCCTCTTCACTCTCGTTGATAGTTTCTGTGTCCTTTTTCATGCTGATGTAGTTTGCAGTAAGTTCCTTATAGCTTCCCTGCCATTTTTTTGTAATTCGCACTGAGCTCATTGAGTCTCGGTATAACCGTTGTTTTGAACTTAATGTCTGATCATTTACTTGCCACTATTTCATTTTGCACTCTTTCTGGGGATTCCTCCTTTCCTTTCGATTGGGGGTTGTTTTTTGTCTACCCATTTTAGAGGAGACTCTTGTTTATTTCTACTTCTTAAATTGATCTGCTTTGACTCCCTGTCTTTGTGGTGTGAACTTCTATGGTAGGAGACCTGTGTGATTCAGTGGTGCAGTCTCCTTGATCTCCTGAACTTGATGCTTTTGGGATGCCCTTTATGCCATTTATGTTGGCGCTCTGGATGTAATTGGGTTTTGATTGTCATTCAGTCGTTCTTTGGAGGGTCCTTTCCCTCCAGCTGGTTCACTAAGGCTCACTCTGCCCACCACATCTTGTATGCTATTCTACAGGTCTGCCAGAACAAAACCACAAAGCCCAGGAAACAAATCCACATTCACGAAAATAACTCTTACCCGCAGTCCCACTGTCAACAACAAATGAACCAGTATAATAGGGATGTAATGAGATTAAGACTATTATAAGGAAGGAGAGTGAATATGAGATGACCTACTGAGAGAAAAATGATTTTGAGAGGGTAGATGGAGAAACACTAATAAGAGTAGGGACACAGCAATGCAAAGAGAGAAAGTAGTATTTACATCATAAATAAAAGAATGAAGAAGGCAGTATGGAGTAAGAGAAGGTAACCTATAGTATTAGGTTTAAACAGAAATTTAAAAAAAATAAAATAAGGTGAGAGAAAAAGTAAAAGGAGGGGGGGAAATAAATAATTTTTAAAAATAGGAGCCAAATTGGAGAAAAAGATCCACCAGAGTACTATCAACAACAAATGAGCTAAAATTAATATATGTGGGTTTGGAATTAGAGGAAAAAAAGAAAGAAAGAAAAGCTTAAGAGATGTCTAGAGGCAAGGTAAATGATTTTGAGAAGATAGAGGGAGAAGGAAGGCTAAGAGAGAGGAACAAAAATAAGACTAAGGGAAAAATTAAAAGAAAAAAGGGCAGGATTAAAGAGAACAAAAGAAAAAAACAGGCTGAGACGGGAAAATTAAAATTTGAGACAAAGAGCAGGAGAGGTGAACAGTAAAATTTGAAATTTGAAATACAGAAATCATGAGCTCTAGAGATAAAATTGGAAAAATGCAACAACAACTACCCTATCCACATCCAACAAGCAAAGATTGCTGAAGGCGAAGTGAGAGTGGGGGTATTTTAAGAGCAGGAAAAAGAATGTGAGATGACCATTGACTAGAAAATTGGTTTTGAGAGGCTGGACAGGAGAAAGAGTAAGAGGGCAGAATAGAAACAAGTTGTAGCAAGAGAGAAGACAAAGTTTAAAATGCAAATAATAGGAAATAAGAAGATAAAATGGGGTAGGAGAAGGGAGGAGCAAAATATGTGAATTGAAATAAACTATAATATAAAGTCTAGTGACCTAATATGCACAAACATAATGGACAAGACATGAATGTTAAAAAGCTGTGCAGGTAAGGAGATACCACAATTCATGGAGAAGACCACAGTGGATTTTGTTTCAGTAGCCTCTAGTATTTACCATTGTTTTTTCTTTCTGGATCAGCCTCTGATGATGTCAGTTGTTGACCGTACCTGACCTAAGGCAGCCTGTTTGAGACTTCCCAGGGTCTACTGTCTGTGACTGTCTCCTTCAGTTGTAAATCTAGTCACTCTGCAATCAGCAGTCAGGCTTAAGCAGCACAGGGTAGGGCAGAGTCCCTCCTGGGGACGGGGCTGTTGCTTCCCCTCAGTCTGCTGCTGCTCAGAAGGGAGTGGCCTGCCTGAGCAAGATGGCTGCTGCCATATAGCGGAGGACTCAGCACTGGGATCCCAGCAGCTACTCTTTCAGTTCTCTCCCCAAAACCTCCATCCGCAGTCTCTCCTCAAGCATCTCTAGTTCACTGTCCCAAACCCCTCCTTGCCGGAGCCCAGGGTAAATGGCTGCAAATTAAAATTGATGTGTTGGCCCTTTAAACAGCTCTTTGTGTCTGTAGCTGTCAGTCTCTGGCAGAGCAACTCTGCTGCTTTTCGCAGCTGGATGTTACCTGTGTATTTTTCAGGGTCCGGTGCTCTCAGCCGGGGATCCCAGCTTAGGGTTCAGACCCTACACCCAGGGGGATCCACCTGGCCACTTAAATATCCCTCCGACACTTAGGTGCTGCCTGTGGATGCCCAGCCAGCCTTCTTGTGTCTCCACCACACTCCCTTCTAGTCACGTTGAGCTGAAACTGATTCTTCTGTCTGTCCATAGTTATAAGGCTTCTCTCTCTCGCTATTGTTCAGTTGTTTGTTTCAGATGATTTCTCCTCAATTTAGGTGTAATTCCAGATTGGTCCTGGGAGGAGGTTAGTGTAACTTCCAGTCACCCTTCCACCATCTTGGATCTCCCATCTTCAAACTATATACTCTTAAGATTAAAAAAACTCCACAAAAACCCTGTGGGAAGGTCCATTCAATTTTTGAAGGTACAGAATTGAACATTCAGACTTATTGTCTGCATTTGCAGAGGGAACATAGCCAAGCCCTTGTGAGGCCTTAGAAATTTTTAAATTCTTAGGTGTTCTATGTCCACCTTTATTATTGTTGAATATTTAACAATAGTTTGTATCAGTGCATAGAAAACCACTTTTTCCTAGAGAATACTACCAAATATTAACCAAATTAATGAATATGTAGTAACTACCTTATTTGCAAAGTTTCCTACCATAGGAGAGTTTTGAGGGTTTTTAAATGTTGTCTACCATACTTTAATCAAAGAGGTAAAAGATGTAGTAAATGTAGTTCTTATGCTAAGGTCACTCACATTATTGAAGACACACCATGTACATTATGAATGAGCTCTGAAGATCAACTTTTCTTTATGAATTGTGCTGTTAAACACACATTGCCCCTTGATTCTATCTTCTGACCAGTCTCAAAAAGGGGAAGGATGTATAGGGCATGTTTAGGATGTAAACTTAAACATTTAGACACAAATTTGTCAGTAATTGGCTAACTGCCAAGATACAGAAACACACTATCAGGTAGAAATACGTAATATGTAGATGGTCCATTCATATCCATTCACAAAAATGTTTTACCTTCTAATTATATTATTTGAAAAGCCTTTGGGAGAAATAGTGTCTAAAACAATGCTTCAGAAAATTAACTATAAGCTATTAAATTTATATATAATTCTAGATAGACGAACTAAGAATTTACTATCAAATATAATTGGTACCTAATAAACAAACATAAGAGAATTAAGGTTTCTACTTAGTTAAGAATTATAATGAATGCTAGCAGAGATGGCATAATGTTTTAATAAATCCCACTGGGTATGAGAAAAGACATGGATACTCTTACTCCTACAAATCTAGAGGGAAAAAAATCAGTTGGCCTTGAACCTTCACCCCATTTCAGTATGTGAGAAAACCCAGAGACCAAGTCAGATCCCAGACATGGGTAAGATATGAGTGTATGGTCCCTCTCTAGGGGCCCTAGGACTATTTCAGTCACCTCCTTTAGTTTTTAGAACTAAAAAGTTGAGAGTAAGGGTAAGTGAAAAACAGAGATTTCCTAAAATATACCAAAAAGGTGTGTGCAGAGAAATTCTGGTCATCCCAAGGAAGCCAGATTGTTCTAAAACCAGGAAAAGAATTACCCTTCAAAAAGTAGCCAACCATTCATTCATTCATTCATTCATTCATTCATTTATTTATTTATTTATTAATGACTCTTCCTTCTAGTGTATGTGTGAGTGTTCTCCCCTTACAGACCTGGTAATTGTATGTCTAAAACCTTCCTGATGCACAGTTGGTAAAGTGCAGGTTTGCTTGGGAAGCAGTTTTTTGTTAGGCTTTAAATGAAAGGAATGCAGAGTCAAAACTCTCTTGGTTATAATTTTCTGTTGGTTAGAGAATTTCAGGACTGAATTATACATGGTCTGTCCAGAAGGTATCCAGTCATGTACTGTGAAAAGTAGAGACATTTATTGAAGAAGATACACGAAACATTGTACATAGGACAATGACTCCTCAGTCCCCTGCAAAGTAGGTACCTTGGACCTCACACAGTTTTCCCATTCGCCATCAGCTACCCCATCGTATTTTCCTGAATCTCATTGATGATCTGAAATCTCTTCCCTTTCAAAGGTGATTATAGTTTTGGGAAAAGTCAGAAGTCGCAGGGCACCAAATCTGGGCTTAGGGAAGCTGAGTCACCTGGGTGATTTAATGTTTCGCCAAAAACCTCTGCACCAGACGTGATGCATGAGTGGGCGTGCTGTCATGATGAAGCTGCCAGTCACCAGTTGCCCATAGCTGCGGCATTCTGAATCATCCAAATAGTTTCCCCAGAGGAATGTTCATGTTTAGTGCAAAATTTGATGCAGATTTGTTGCTCTACTTGCTCATTTTGCATGCGATGGCCACACAGTACACATGCTTACTCAAGGGCATCTACCACCCCCACGGACTAGTACAGAGAAGTCACCATTGTTCACACACATGCATTCCAGTCCACTCTCCTTGGCTGCCAGGTTACATGGTTGTCACACAAACCATTCTCATTATATTAACAATGGCAGGACTTTTTCTGGACAGATCTCACATACCTAAGCACTGCCAGTACATCAAAGAACAACTGATTTTATGGATTAATTCTACCTTTTAATGATGATTTTGCAAGTGGCAACATACATATTTCACATTTGAACATACTCCAAAATTGAAATGTCTATTACAATGGAATATATTTGTCAGTGTATTTTTTCTTAGTATGCATATAAAATAATTAGGCATTTTTTGATGGATGTCATCTGATTGAATAAACTGGTTGTTTTGCAACATTACAAAAGCTGTGCTACATTATGGTCTGTTAACTTGTCAGGAAATTCCTCCTTATGAAACTAAGGGAGTGATGAGAGCCAGTTTTTCCTCCAGAGAAGCAGATAACCACACAGCCTTCATAAGAATAAAGACTAATGCTTCAGACAGCACAGAATTTATCATTCTTCCTGTCGAGGTTGAAGTTACAACAGGTGAGTGGAAAACTAAAGGCACTGTAAATTTGTTTGGTTTTCACTGCATCTTACTCTAGCAAAGTGAAATATAATTGTTTACTTTTCTTTTTTCAAAGCCCCTGGAATTTATTCCTCAACAGAAATGTTAGATTTTGGTACACTGCGAACACAAGGTAAGAAAAGATACAATGTCTTTATGGGTCTCAAAAAAAAAAAAAGAAAGAAAGAAAATCCCTGTTGAGTACTAAATGGTTCTACTTTTTAACTCCTTTGTAATTTAATTCATTTTTCAAGTTCCTTCTAGTGAGTTACCTGACTTTGTAGAAATCTACTTTTGGGAACTGTGAACCCTTACAAAGCCATGGGATAACTTAAGTAAAGTCTTCTAAATGGAAATTGAGGCACAAAGTGGTTCTCAATTTTGTAATCCAGTTCTTCCTACGTCTGGATTTTTGTTTAGATACTGATTATTCAATTGCATTATAATGACATGATGTTATAAATTTGTCCCAGGTGGTCAGAGAAAGAATTCAAATTCTAAAATGGAAAACATTCAAGTTGAGGATTTATTAAGGAAAAAGTCACAGTATAGTTAACCATTGAACAAAGTTGGTTTGAACTGCACAAATGTATTTATATGTGGATTTTTTTCAATAAGTATACATTGACCTCTATCCCAGGTTTCACATCCATGATTCAACCAACCAGGCATCAAAAACTGTATTTTTTCTGTGTGGTTGGAAACCTGGATGTGGAAGGCTGACTGCATTGTTTTATACTTTTTTATATAAGGAACTTGAGCATCCACAGATTTTGGTGTCTGCTGGGGACCCAGGAACCAATCCCCTTTAGATACCAAGGGATGTAGTTAAGTTTTTGGAGAATGAGAAGCTATAAGCAGAGTTTCAACTATGTGAGGCTCGACACCCCTAATCCCTCTGTTGCTTATGAGTCAACTGGACTTGTAATTTGGGACTTACAAGTGGGCCATATGTAATTAAAATTTTGTCGTTTGATATTGAAGACCCATTTTTGAATGTGAGATTCAGTTTTAATGTGATAATTTCACATTGTACATTTGTAATTTGCTTCATTGTACTTTGCTGGAAAACAATATTTTATTGTCAAGTTTACTAAAAATTTTTTGTTTTATTTTGACCTGGTTGTTTAGATGGGGGCAGTTCTTGTAACACACAATGTCCTTATCAGTGAGGTGATTACTACCTCACTGATTTTTATTAATGTGATGGCCATTTTATTTTACATTCTAGAATAGATTCAGTCTGATATCTAAGAAGATAAAAGATTCTAACTCGCTATAAAATACACCTTTTTAAGAACTATTTCTTTTTTCAATTTTAACAGATCTACCAAAAGTTTTAAATCTTCATTTATTAAATTCAGGAACAAAAGATGTACCAATAACAGTAAGTTTTTACTTATTTTTTCCTAATTTATATACTTTTTATTTTTAAACTTATGACAAAGTTAAAAATAAACTCTTGCTCCAAAGGAATTTTGTTTTGTGGTAACCTGGTGACACCGTGGTACTAAGTGTGATGTGAGAAACCTGTTCTGCCTTAACCACCAAATTTTAAGGGTGAGAAGGGAAAGTAAGTGATCTTTTCCAAGTAAAGTTTGAACTGAAGTTCATGAGGTTCCTATTTAGGCAGAATAATATAAAAGGTTTGTGAAGCTCTAGCCTAGAAACTCAGCGGGTTGCAGTGTCGTCCTATACACCAGAAGGTTGAGGGTTTGACCCCCAGTCAGGGTATACATACCTAAGTTGTGGGTTTGATCCCAGGTTGGGAAGCATATGGGAGGAAACCAGTTGATGTTTCTCTCTCACTCTCCCTCTCTTACACTCTCCCTTACTCTATCCCTCCCTTTTCTTCTTTTCTTTCTCTTGCTCTAAAAATCCGTGAACATATCCTCGTGTGAGGATTAATAAATAAACAGCCTGTGAATTCTGGTAAATCCTAGTACCTATGTGCCATGTGTAAAGGAAAACAGGTTATAAGGATCCCATCAAGTTTGGTTGTTAGACTTAATGTATAAGTAAGTAAAAAGAAGAGAGATTCAGATGTGTTGGTTGGAGAAATCGTGAAGCAAAGAATTAGGGTAGGTAGCAGTAGTATGCGGTTAACATTTGTCATAGGTATTCCTTCTAAGTGGCAGCCGTTATAGTTACCCTAGGTAGCATACCATAAACTAGGGTTCCCACTTCCCCTCACACATACACTCAGATAATTTTTATACTTTATAGTGAAATTGGGGTTCCATTAGATGGTTTTAGGCCAAAAAAAAAAAAGCTATTTATATTTTGTTTTAGACAAAACCTTGCCTTCTAGCAAGGTCCCTAACACATTCATAGACAATGATAGAAAAGGAAAGCAGTACATTTTTATTATAAGCTGTGCTGATGTCAGAAATGTAAATTGAGAAAAACTCTGGTAAAATAAGGTAGATCAGAGAGCTTGAGACTTAAGGGACTTTTGCCAATGTATGGTCAGACCTACAGATAACCACCAGGTGGTAGAGATGAGACCAACGAAAGGAGAGGATACAAACTCCAAATGAGGAAGCAAGAAGTTGTCATCCCAGGTAACCACATTTTAATGCACAGCAACCTGCTCACTAGTGGGATCACAGCCCAGATAGTGTCCTGCTCTCTAACTTGTATCTCTTCCTGCCCGTGGAAGAATTGAGGGTGTGTTAGGAAAGTGCGGTCTGGTAGAGAGTTTCCCTTATATGCAGAAGTATTGAAACTACCCCATCTGAGGTTCCTGTCCCTCCAGTGTTAGGCAACCTGAGAGGGACCTGTGATGCCGTAGCCTGTGTATGCTGCCATACTTCTCGGGGGTCTTTAGGAACCCAGCATCTTTCCACTGATGACAAGGAACAACTCCTTTGGCATGGCCACCCTGATGCCATCGAAACAAAAACACCAAAGAACTAAGCAGCAGCATTATGTCTCTTGTTCTTAGTTTTCTTCTTAAATAATACTCTTAGTGTATATTTTTTATATACTTTCAAAAATATTCATTTTTAATTTAGTGACTTTTTTTTATTCAGTCTTTTGAATGATTATCATCAAAGTCTCTATGGAATAAAACTATCAATATGTCTTCCAGGAGTGACCTTTTACATAAGAAAATATAACAGTAAATGTTTCTGTTGTACAGTTTCTTTGTAATTCCTATTTATAGCAGTAACTAATTATATCTTTTGAAAAGTACATAATGCTGATCGTTACTGCAATATTGAGGGATTAGTATTTGGTTTTGGCTCTTTAGTCTGTATTGATATTTTCACAAGTCTTTACAAAAATGAGCAAAATAACAATATCAGTATTTATAAAAATAGTAGTGTGTATGTTTAAAAAATTTACAAATACCCTTTCTAGAGAAGGACTGTTCTGCAATAATGTGCTTGTTTCTTTGACATTAAAATAGCTGTTATTTTATGAATAAAGACAGTAGATAGGGTTTTTTGTTTTTTGTTGTTGTTAATAGAGTGGGCTGGTAAGTGTTTCCTCCTCTTCTATTTTTTGGGAAGAGTTTGTGAAGGTTTGGTGTTAGTTCTTTAAATGTTTGGTAGAATTCACCAATGAAACCATCTGGGCCCAGGCTTTTCTTGTGGGAAGTTTTAAAATTACTAACTCAGTCTCTTTATTGGCTTTTAAGTGTATTCGGATTTTCTACTCTTTTTTTCTTTTTTTATGATTTTATTAATTTATTTTTAGAGAGATGGGAAGGGAGGGAGAAAGAGGAAGAGAAACATTGATGTGCCAGAGATATTGCGATTGGTTGCCTCTCTCACAGCCCCAACTGGAGACCTGGCTGTCAACCTAGGCATGTTCCCTGACTGGGAGTGGAACCGGCGAACTTTCAGTTCCCAGGCCAGTGCTCAGTCCACTGAGCCACACCAGCCAGGGCTGTTTCTTAAATCAGCTCCAGTGCTTGTCTTTTTAGGATTTTTCATTTTACCTAAGTGATCTAATTTGTTGGCATCCCATTGTCCACATCCCAAGATTCTTGGTGGAACCTTCAGGGCTCTGTATGGACAGTATCATGTCATCTACAAATAATGACAGTTATACTTTTTTATTTTTCTGATTGAGATGCCTTTTATTTCTTTTCTGATAGCTGTGGTTAGGACTTCCAATACCATGTTGAATAAGAGTAGTGAAGGCGGACACCAGTCTTGTTCCTGACCTTAAGGGAAATACTTTTAGTTTTTGCCCATTGAGTATGATGTTGGCAGTAGGCATTTATTATGTTGAGGTATGCTCCCTCTTTTCCCACTTTTCTGAGTGTTTTTATCATAAATGAGTGCTGGATTTAATCAAATGCTTTTTCTGCATCTATTAATATGATCATCTAGTTTTATCCTTCATTTTGTTTATGTGGTGAATCACATTTATTGATTTGTGAATATTGTACCACCTTGCATCCCTGGGATAAATACCACTTGATCATGATGCATAATCTTTTTGATGCATTGCTGTATTTGGTTTGCTAATATTTTGGTGAGGGTTTTAGCATCTATGTTCATCAGGGATATTGGTCTATAATTTTCTTTCATTGTAGTATCTTTATCTGGTTTTGGAATTGCGATAATCCTGGCCTCATGAAATGAGCTTGGGAACCTGCCCTCCTCTAGAATTTTTTGAAATAGTTTGAGAAGGAAAGGTATTAGTTCTTCTCGGAATGTTTGGTAAAATTCACCTGTGAAACCATCTGGTCCAGCGCTTTTGTTTGTTGGGAGTTTTATGATTACTGCTTCAATTTCACTAGGTGTATGTAACCTGTCTGTTTCACATTCTCTGATTCTTCATGATTTAGTTTTGGAAGATTATATGTTTCTAGGAATTTATCCAGTTTGTTGGCATATATTTGTTTATATTTTCTTATCATCCATTGTATTTCTTTGGTGTTGTTATTTCTCCTCTTTCATTTCTGATTTTATTTATTTGGGTCCTCTCACTTTTTTTCTTGATGAATCTGGTTAAAGGTTTGTCACTCATGTTTATCTTTTCAAAGAATCAGCTCTTGGGTTCATTTATCTTTTGTATCTTTTTTTAGACTCTATTTCATTTATTTTTGCTCTGATCTTTATTATTTCCTTCTACTACTCACTTTGGGCTTTGTTGTTCTTTTTCAAGTTCCTTTAAGTGTAAAGTTAGATTGTTTATTTGAGCTTTCTCTTGTTTTTTTTTTTTGTTTTTTTTTTGAGAGACCTGTAATGCTATGAATTTCCATTTTAGGGTTGCTTTTCATGTGTCCCACAGATTTTGGATTGTTGTATTCTCATTTTCGTTTGTTTCAAGGTATCTTTTGATTTCCTCATTGATCTTGTTGTTGACCCATTCATTGTTTAGTAACATGTTATTTAGCTTCCATGTCTTTGGGTATTTTCAGTGTTTCTTGTGATTGATTTCTAGTTTCATAGCAGTCGGGTCAGAGAAGATGCTTGGTATGATTTCAGTCTTCTTAAATTTCTTGAGACTTCTGTCCTAACATGTGGTCTATACTAGAAAACACTGCATGTGCACTTGAAAAGTGCTTTGGGGTTAAATGCTCTGAAGATACCAATTAAATCCATTTGATCTACTGTGTCATTTAAGGCTGCTGTCTCCTTGTTGATATTCTGCCTGGAAGTTCTATCCATTGAAGTCAATGGGGTGTTAAAATCCCCTACTAGGACTGTATTTCTGTTGGTCTCTCCTTTTATGTTTATTGAGATTTGCTTCACATATTTAGGTGCTCCTATATTCGATGCATAAATGTTGAATAGGGTTATATCATCTTGTTGGATTGTTCCCTTTATCATTATGTAGTATACTTCTTTATCTCTTAACTGTAGCCTTGGTTTTAAAGTCTATTTTGTTGGACGTAAGTATTGCTACTCAAGCTTTTTTTTTCTTTCCATTTGCATGCAGTATCTTTTTCCATCCCTTTATTTTAGTCTTTGTGTATCTTTTGATCTGATTGGACCTCTTGGAGGCAGCATATGGGTCTTGTTTTCTTATCCATTCAGCTATGCTCTGTCTTGTGGTTGGAGCATTTGGCCATTTACATTTAAGGTGATTGTTGATAGATACATATTTGGTGCCACTTTATTGTTAGACTATTTTCCTGGGGGGTTTTGTTTTTGTTTTTGTTTTCATTCTCTTCTTCTTAAAACAAGCCCTTTAACATTTGTTGCAGTACTGGTTTGGTGTTAACAAGCTCCTTTACCTTTTTCTTGTCTGGGGAGCTCCTTATCTCGCCTTCGATTTTAAATGATAGTCTTACTGGGTAGAGAAACCATGTTGTAGGACCTTGCTTTTCATCATCTTTAATATTTCATGCTACTCCCTTCTGGCCTTAAATGTTTCTGTTGAGAAATCAAATGGCAGTCTAATTGGAGCTCCCTTGTATGGAACTACCTTTTTTCTTGAGGCTTTTAGGATTCTCTCCTGGTCTTTAAGCCTTGCAATTTTAATTATGATGTGTCTTGGTGTAGGCCTCTTTGGGTCTAACTTGTTTGGGATTGTGTGAGCTTCCTAGACTTGTATGTCTTTTTCCTTCACTAGATCAGGGAAGTTTTCGGTCATTCTTTCTTCAGTTAGGTTCTCAATCTCTTGCTCACTCTCTTTTCCTTTTGGTATTCCCATGATGCAGATGTTGTTGTGCTTCATGTTGTCCAAAATGTTTTTAAGCTCTCCTCATTTTTTTTTTCTTTTTGTTGCTCTGCTTGGGTGTTTTTTTCTACCTTGTCTTCCAAATCACTGATTCAATCATCTGCTTCATCTGACCTACTGTTTATCTCTTCCAGTGTATTATTTATTTCAGATGTTGCGTTCTTTATTTCTGACTCGTCCTTTTTTATGGTTTCTTTGTCTTTTTTTCATGCTCTTGAGTATCTTTATAACCATTACTCCAGACTGTATCTGATAAATTGCTTACCTCCATTTCATCTAGTTTTTCTTTTGGAGGATTCTCTTGTTCTTACATTTGGGGTCTGTTTCTTTGTTTTCCCATTTTGGCTGCCTGTCTGTGTTTGTTTCTATGTAATAGGTAGATCTGCAAAGACTCTGGTTCAGACCTAAGACAAACTCTGCCTATGACAGGCCTTGTGCAACCTGTTTGGAGCTATCAGCGATCCACAGCTTGTGGCTCCTTCTGCTAGGCCGGGGTGTGAGCAGAAAGAACCAGGCTGCACACCAAGGCCAACTTTTACCAGTGCAGGGCCCAGAGGAGGGCCAGCTAATGTCTCAGAGCTCCCAGAGATTTGCCTTCATTGTTAAACTTAATCTGTGATAATCTCAAGCTATACTCAGTAGCCTGGCTACTGGGGTTGAGTAAATCCTGTGGATGGGGCTGTTGCTTCCCTTCAGGCTGATGCCACATGGAGGGGAGTGCTCTGCCTGAGAAAGATGGCTTCTGCACTGTGGAGAATGACTCAGCACGGGGATCTTGGCAGCTGTTCCTTCAGTTCTCTCCCCAGAGCCACTAGCCCCAGACTCTCCTCATGTGTCTCTAGTCCACTCTGCCCTCCCTCTGCCAGAGCTCAGGGTAAGTAGCTGCAAGTGGAATTTTGTGTTTTGATCCTTTAAGAGGCTCTCTGGGTCACCAGCCATCTCCCCCTGACATACAGAAAACCCTCTGCTTTTCATAGCTGGCTGTTACTTGGGTTCCCTTCCCAGCTCTGGTGCTATAGGCTGGGGAGTCCAGCATGAGGTTTAGACCCCAGACTTCTCAGGGGGACCCCCCAACAACCACTCAACCATCCCTCCAGCACTTCAGCTGCTGCCCATGGGAACCTAGCCAGCCCTCTCGTGCCTCCTCCACAATTCCTACCAGTCTTGTTGTGATGAAGTGGTTTCCTTTGTCTGTTTGTGGTTATAAGGCTCCTCTCCAGCTAGTGTTTAGTTGGTTATTCAGGATGATTTCTCTACAATTCAGTTGTAATTTCAGATTGGTCCTGGGTTGAGGTTAGTGCAGCTTCCACTTACTTCTCTGCCGTCTTGGGTCTCTCCCACACATGCATTCTAGATTTTACCAATCAGTGAAATACAAAAGCCTAGGAATCACTGCTATATTTTAACATTATTAAATCTTATTGTTACCCAGAATTGTGATTGTTTTGTTCAAAATTTTCTATTCTTAGTTACCAGAGTTTCCTTTATAATGGAATATAAATTGCTTCTGCTAGATTTGTCATGGTTGCTTTGGCTGTAATCTACTTACTTTCTCTGAACTTGCTGATGCTGGATTTCTTCTTTAGTCTGTCATTACATTGAGCACATTTACTCCATTTGTGGTAATGCAGGCACACCTCCTTTCCCAGTCCTTCCCTTCTCGTGTGCTCAGGTCACTGACCTCCACAGAGGGGTAATGTGCTACACAACTTCCGGGCAGCATCCAAGATTTCTCTTCAACTGTGGACGGTTGTTTGTCTGCTGGTGGACCACCATGCCATGGCCTCTGTTTGACATGTCAGATCATTTTTATTGTTTGCATGTTCAGCATGCTGTTTGTCTGTTACTGGTTTCTTCATTGTGTGGGAGGCCATTGCACAGAGCAGTGTGAGAGTGGGAGCTTTTGTGCTTGTTGGGCAGACTTCAGGCCTGCAATCACTTCTCCCAATGTAAGGGTTTAGAGATTTGATGGGAAAGTGCCTTTACGCAGCCCAAACGATCTGGTCCAACATTTTACATACAATAAGTGGACTGTAGTAAATGTCTTTTTCAATAAACATTTCCTAGAAAATATGAAATTAGTAATTATTCTAAGAATGTGAATTAAAAAATGCAGTGTTTAATCCATTTATGATGGAATTAAATAGCCCCATTTTACCCACTTTCCTCTTTTATTTGCTCTTTCTGTGGTTCAGTACTGTGGAAGGTACTTTATAGGGATTACCGTATTTCATACAACAATTCTATAAGGCGCATAGGTCATAGTTTCCCAAATAGTGACTTATTCAACTATAAAACTCAAAAGTTACGTGGAAATACATAGGTATATAATGACATTTAAGTCTGTATGAGTATATCATTTTAACTTCAAATTCGTATTGCTATTAAGAAACTGTTGATCTGTGAATATGTCTATATATCTACATCTGTATCTGCCTATGTGTGTATTTTTTCTAATATCCAAAGGCTACACCCAGATAGTGTTTTGGTAGTTTTGTCTTATTTCCTTATTCATTTATCCCTTTGTTCAATAAATATTTAATGAACATCGATTAAATGTCATCTCCTATGCCAAGTACTGAGAATACAGCAGTGAATGAGACAGCCAAGGTTATATGACAACATTGTAAGTCATGCCCAGTTCTATGACATGTAAGGGTAGCATGTAATACCCAGAATGGCACGTAAGAGTGGGGGATGGTTTCGATAGGGTTGTCTCGGAAGAGCTGATATTTGAGGTCATAACTAAGGACTAAGAAATAGGCACCTGTAGGAATAATTGGTAAATGAGTGTTCCCAGCACAGGTTGCAGCAAGTGCAAAGGTATGAGGCAGGAACAATTTTGGATGTCATGCAAGACACAAAGAGGTTGAATGTAAAAGGTAATGTGGGAGAATCACACAGGGCTGTTAGGACTCTGTGACATCTTTAGATTTTATTATAAGTGCAATAAGAAATTAAAGAACTTTAAACATTTATGTGTTTATAAAAGGTCCCTGTAGCTACTTTGCGGAGAATGAACTACAGAAAGTTAGAAGTCTTTTGCAGTGGTCCACTTGAGAGATGGTGGTGGCTTACTCGTCTCACCTTGTCAACCAGGGGATGATTCCAAGAGTTGTATGAGAGCCTTCTAAGGCTTTTCCTGTATTCTTCTGCATAATAAGCCAAACTTTAAAACTAGTGCATTTTAGAAGGGCCTCTGCCTTCTGCCATTTCACAAATATGTCATTTTCAGGATGGGTGAGGCAGCGTTAGAAGCTGGAAGAGTTTTTTGGTTTTAATTTTTTTAATTCACCTTCAGGGAATTTAGCCTCTTCATCTTTGTAGACAGAGGACTGTTAAAGCAAGCAGCCCCCAGTACAAATTCCCCATGTGTTAGTGGGCAAGATGCAGAGGGTCAAGTCAAGCCTTCCTGACATTGATCGTCTAATGCAACTTTGAGAGTATTTAGAAAACATTTCTAAAACATTAATACTGCATAAAATATGTAGTGTGTTTGCTTGAGATGTTCTAAGAGGAACAGTTGCCTGAAGTTTCCTTGCTAATTATGAATAAGGGTCACAGATGTACTTACTCATTTTAACAATATCAACTTGATATGAGTCTTAGCAAATTTGTGTAACTATTGTATACAATTGTTAGGTACTGGAAGGTTATTTTCCTTGCTTGCTCAAATGTTGTAAATAGCTTCAGAAAGTCCTGGGCCCTTGAGTCTCACTTGACAGTTATTGAACATTAGTTGGGTATGAGTCTTGTGAGAAAAGACTGGAACTGTATTTGGAACATGTAGGAGGCTGCCTTTCCTGGGAATCTTGCCCAGTTTTTTCTACTTGATTGTCTTTAAGAGGCCACTAGTGACAGATACTAAAACTGATGTTAGTATAAGTATGCTTATTACAAGTTAATAATTACATATTATTTTTTATTTAAAGCTACCAGAATAAGCCAACTATTTCAGTGTTTTGTTTTGTTTGTTTTGCTCTGTTTTTGTTCCCTTGGAAAATTGTTTTTAACTGACTTAGGGTTTTTTTTAATGGTATCGAGTGAACAGTTCAGACAATTTATATAAAACACACTGGTTGATTATTTGTTTACTATTAGTGCAATATAGTTTAAGGCAATAATATTGAGTATAAAATTTTCCTCTAGTAAGGAAAATCTTACAAGTAGTACATTTCATGTGATAAAAACATTTTTCATCAACTATCTTAAGCTCTTACTACTTACAGTGACTATATTTTAATAAGTATAATCACTTACTATTTCCACGTGGTGCTCTACAGACTAATAACACTCAAAAAGTGTTCTCGCTGTTAGTGCCACGTATAGTCTTTAAGCATGTTTGAAACAGTCTGGTTCCTCTTACTGCTCTGTCATAGTCAGTGGAGCAACAGAGAGAGTTTGGAGCCATGTATGTGTTAGTCCTTTGCACAGCTCTGCAGCGCTTTATAAGATCATCTCTGACAAACTTGATTTCAGGATAAAAGCGGCTAATTTGAAAACACAGCAAAATTAATAGAATCAAAAAATTTTGTAGCTAGATGGACTCTTAGGAAATATCTAATCCAATCCCATAGGATGGAAAAAATCCAGTCCAGAGTGGATAGGCAGCTTACTCAGGCTTATACTTACAAACAGGTCTCTGTGGGACTGTCACATGGACTCCTGTACTGCTTTCCCTTCCACCAGGAAAAATATTAGTACAGTATTGTAGTATAACATCGTGTAACCAAATGAAACGTTACCCAGTTGTACTTTATCTTATAGTTCACACTGCTGTGAACACACACACAAACCCCCTTCAAGGAAGGAAGAGATTTGTACTTTAAGTGGTTGCTAATTACAGTAAGCTTATTGACAATAAATATATTGATACGAGCAAATCAGCACCCAGCCTCAGAGATTCAAAGACAAATGAGGAGATGTCAAAGAGAAAAAGGGAAGAATAAGAATGAGAGTTCTGAGAGAGCCTGAGGCCAGGTGCTAAGGCTATGAAGATTTCGGGCACAGAAATCCTTCGAGCAGAGCCATCCTTAAGGCCATGGTTCCACACTCGGTCAAGATCTTCTGATGGCTGCTTACTAACCAGCAGTGGGCCGGAGATACTGTGCCTGCAGGTAGTGGAAAGCAGTGTGTGTGGTCATTATGTGTAACACATGTTTGAGCATGGGGTGTCAGGTGAGGAAGGGCCCTGCACTGAGTCCAGTTCTACCTCTTGATGCCTAGCTATTAAAACATCACTTGTACTGCACGGTTCTCTTCACCTGTAAAGAGGAAAAGAGGTTGGGATCTTTAAAGTTCTTCCTGTGAAAAGTGCTTTGTGTCCATGAGGATCACCAATTTAAAAATTTCTGTACTTAAAAATGTACCTGTTTTTTAGTTTGCTCAAAAAGTACAAGCTTTTGCCATTTCTTTTTTGTTACTTCAGGTTTAGTGGTTTTTTTCCCCAAATAGAAAAGCCTTATTTATTAAGTTCAAAGAGTTCTGTCTTTTCCCCAATTACACATCCCTGCAGTCGCATCACTGCTCAGTCCCACAGCTTGGAACGAAGCCCTGCCCCTGAACAGCAGCACGTTACTTGCACAGTGCTCCCTAGAGAACTACCATTAGAAGTGGGTCTGCAACAGCCTTGACACAGGGGCACCAGCTCCCAAATTCAAGTTTATTGTTCATCTTCACATGGATTCTTTAAGAGGGACTCTCATGAATCTTCGTGTCTCCCTCTCTTGTATTGGCCAAAAAGTCTGTATGGTTTTTCCCGTAAAATAAAAGACACATTTTTCATCTTCACCAATAACTTTATTGATTTGCCTATTTTGAGTATAACAGCTGTCTCCCCCATGGTATAATATTGATTGTTATAAATTAATGTCTCGATCACTGTCAACTTCCACTCGTCTACCCACCCGTGGAGCATCGTCCTATGAGAAATCTCCAGCACAAAACTTTGCAAACCACTTTTAACGTGTTCGAGCTGTCACAGCACCTTCTCCATACACTGCACAAATCTTTTTTTTGCAATTTCAGTTGCGTTTTTACCTTTCTTGAAATAACAAAGCAGCATACGCCAAAAATGTTGCTTATGTTCTTCTATCTTCAGTATTAAAATGGCTACACAAAAATTCACCAATTTTGATAAGTTTTTTTTTTTTAATGCATGCTGACAATATAATGACAGCTGTCACAATATGGCTTAACAAAATTGTTTTGAATGAAGTTAAAGACAACTAGGTGCTACTAGAGCCATCTTATGGGAAAAAAACAAATGACCTTTTTGGTCAACCCAATATATGACTTAGACATTCATTTGAAAAATAAAGACCTTTTTTGTTCTGTTTTATGTACTCATGCCCAGTGAACTAGTTTGTCTTTAGATTTTTATACTCATCTATCACACATTTTTCTTCTGATTATTTTATTTCATAAAGATATTCTCATGAAACTAATATGACATTTTATTAGTTTGGCTTACTCTATTTAAAGGGAGGGGCCACACGAAGTTAAAGTTTTAAAGTTTTGATTTTGCCTTACTTTTCCAGTACGCGTTCCAGAGTAATGTAACTGAACCATTAAACTAAAACAATGCTATCTATATTTTTCTCTTTATAGAGCATTCGACCCACACCCCAGAATGATGCTATAACGGTACACTTTAAACCAATTACCTTAAAAGCTTCAGAAAGTAAATACACCAAAGTTGCAAGTATTAGTTTTGATGGTAAGTATTCAGCTTTTTCTAATACAGCAGTCTTATTTTGATAAACTAACTAGAAGACTTCTGTGTCAATGTCTTAATATAGAAATCTTGACCATTTTACAGTCAGATTTTATTTTACTGCTTAGGTTGATTTTTCTTGTAAAATATCAAGAACTCTTATTTGACTGTTTTATGAAAGAAAATATCATAACTTTATAAACCTAAACTAGTTTTGGCAAATACGGTAAGAATGGAATTAAATGTTTGTAATCTGGGCTCTTCCACATATATTCTCAATTATGCTTTGTCTTAATTATGAAGTCATTAATTTTTGTAACTGGGTGATAATGTATTTGAACTTCAGAAACATGTTTGAATTTGAGAGCAGAAATATTCTTTTTAACATTTTCATATATGGCTTTTCTCAGCAAGACGGATAGTCCTGCCTAAGACAAAATAATAGCCTTTATAATAGAATTATTATACTGTATATTTTGACACTTGAAATATTAACTCAGCCCAGACTAACATATTTGAATAGCACACTTTTATTCATTTTTGCCCAGTTTAGTAGAATACTTAGTGAATTTACTATCACAGAACTTTTCAAATAGTGACTTAATAGCTGCTTAACTATATATGATAAAATTTAATAAGAACTGAAACTCAAAATAGGGCTCGTGTCATTGGGGCCCATGCAAGTGAGGAACCCTGAAACTTAAGCTTTGGCTTTACAACAAAGCCATCTCTGCGTGTAGTCCACATTTTACATTTAAGCTCCTCATCAGACGAGAGTATTGGCTCACTGATGACCTTCTGCGTGTGACAGAACCCTGGAGCGCTCTGCACAGTGTGAGACCATTGTGCTTAACTGTTTGCACATGGAGAATTCTCAGGAGGGTCTGGAGCAACTGCACAGGCTGGGCTCCAGCGTCAGTCTTCATCCCCAAGCTCAGAGAAAACTCCCGAGGAAATCAACATAAAATATGTGGCATACTGTCATAATCCAGCTGCCAAGTAGGCTTTTAGAAGATTTTGATACCATAGTTATTTCCAAGATTGTGATAAAATTGTCTGTGTTCTTAAGATACCACAGTCATGACCACCAGTTTCAATATCAGCAGGTACATTCTCTTTTCTTACCAAGAAAGAGAGCAGCCAATAGTAATTCCTGACCCTTGGGAACCCTTTGTACCCACCCTCCTGGGCAGTTCAAGGAATGAGGGGATGCGCATCAAGGCAGCGCTATCCCGGCCTCCCATGCTCTTGTCAAGCTCCTGGACTGAGAGCTCAGTGAATCTTTCCCTTCTTGAGATACATGACTGTCAGTAATATCGGTTCTTCTGAGATCATAGGCTAAAATAAGTGCTTCTTGAAGAAATTAGGTAAAATTAAATACACAGGCAAAGGGAAAGCATTTTTAAAGCAAGTACTATATTTCTTAGTCTGTTTTGTCTCACGTAAGTACTGCTATCCCACCATTTTCTGTTTGTTTCCATATGCATGAATATTTTTTTATCTCTGCTTTTAGTCTGTTTGTCTTTTGTCCTGAGGTGAGTTTCTTGTAGACATGTATATGGATCTTGTTTCCTTACCCATTCAGCTACCCTGTCTTTTGATTGGAGCACTTAATCATATGTCTATTGGTCATTGGTATGTTCTCTTTGGAGATGTGTCTGTTTAGGTCATCTGCTCATTTTTTACTTGGATGTTTGGTTTTTTGGTATTGAGTTATAACACTTCTTTATACATCTTGGATATTAACCACTTACTAGATGTATCATTGGTGAATATCTTCTCACATTCAATGGGTTCCTTTACTGTGCAAAATTTTTTTAGTTTGATGTCCTGTTTATTTTTTTTCTTTTATTTCCCTTGCCTGAGGGGAAATATCAGAAAAAAATATTGCTAAGAGAAATGTCAGAGATTTTACTGCCTATGTTTTTTTCTAGGAGTTTTATGGTTTCAAGTCTTATATTTTAAGTGTTTAGTCCATTTTGAGTTTTTGTATGTGCTGTAAGAAGATGGTGTAGATTCATTTCTTTGCATTTATCTGTCCAATTTTCCCAACACCATTTATTGAATAGACTGTCTTTGCCCTGTTATATGTTCTTGCCTACTTTGTCAAATATTAATTGACCATATAATTGTGGGTTTATTTCTGGGTTCTCTGTTCTGTTCCATAGATCCATATGTCTGTTTTTATGCCAGTACCATGCTTTTTTGATTACAGTAGCCATGTAGTATAGTTTGATATCATGTAGCATGATGCCTCCAACCTTGTTCTTCTTCTTCAAGATTACTGTGGTTAGTCAGAGTCTTTTGTGGTTCCATATACATTTTTGGATTATTTGTTCTAGTTCTGTGAAATATGTCATTGATATTTTGATAGGAATTCCATGGAGTCTATAGATTACTTTGGATAGCATGGAAATTTTAATGATATTAATCCTTCCTATCCATGAGCACTATATATTCTTCTATTTACATGTATCTTCTTTAATTTCTTTCTTTACTGTCTTATAATTTTCTGAGTATAGTTGTTTTGTCCCTCTGGTTAAATTTATTCCTAGGTATGGTATTGTATTGTATTGTATCGTATATTTTGATGCAGTGGTAAATGGGATTCTTTTCTTAGTTTCTCTTTCTGATAGTTCATTGTCGGTACATATAAAAGTGCAATTGATTGTTGAATATTAATTTTGTGTCCTGCTACTTTAGTGAATTCATTTATCAATTCTAGTAATTTGGTGGAATCTTTAGGGTTTTCTATATACAGTATCATGCCATCTGCAAATAATGAGTTTTACTTTTTCCTTTCCAGTTTGAATGTCTTTTATTTCTTCTTCTTTTTCAATTGCTGTGGCTAGGACGTCGTATACTATGTTAAATAAGAATGATGAAAGCAGACATCCCTGTCTTGTTCCTGAACTTAAGGGAAATACTTTTAGTTTCTCCCCATTGAGTTTGATGTTGGCAGTGGGTTTGTCATATACGGCCTTTATTATTTTGAGGTATGTTCTCTCTGTTTCCACTCTGCTGAGAGTTTTTAATCATAAATGGGTCCTAGATTTTGTCAAATGCTCTGTCTGCATTGGTTGATGTGATCACATGATTTTTGTCCTTCATTTTGTTTGTATGGTGTATCATGTTAAATTGGTATGCAGATACTGTACCAACCTTATGTTCCAGGAATAAATCCCACTTGATCATCATATAAGATCTTTTTAATGTATTACTGAATTCCATTTGCTAATCGTTTGTTGAAAATTTTACCATCTGTGTTCATCAGGGATATGGGCCAAAAATTTTCTTTGTAATGTCTTTATTTGGTTTTGGAACTAGGATAATGCTGGTCTTGTAAAATAAACTTGGGAGTCTCCCCTTCTCTTGAATTTTTGGGACTAGTTTGAGAAGGATAGATATTAGTTCTTTGGATATTTGGTAAAATTCACCTGTGAAGCCCTTCAGTCCAGGACTTTTGATTGTTGAAAGTGTTTGATTACTACTATTTCATTTGTTGTAATCCATCTTGTTCCGGTTTTTTATTTATTCTTGATTCAGTTTTGAAAGATGATGTGTTTCTGGGAATATGTCTTATTTCTTCCAGATTTTCCAATTTGTTGGCATATAGTTGCTCATAATATTTCCAGCTAATCCTTCTTGTTTTCGTGCTGACTTTTGTTACTTCTCTGATTTTATTTCTGATTTTATTTATTGGGTCCTCTCTCTTTTTTCCTTGCTGAGTTTGGTTAGAGGTTTATCGATCTTGTTTATCTTTTCAAAGAACTGGCTCTTGCTTTTATTGATGTTTTGTATTTTTTAAGACTCTTTCATTTATTTCTGCTTTGATCTTTATCATTTCCTTCCTTTTATTCGTAGACTTTTTTTATTGTTCTTTTTCTAGTTTCTTTAAGTGTAAGGTTAGATTGTTTAAGATTTTTCTTATTCCTTGAGGTAGGTCTGAAATTAATGCTGTGAATTTTCTTTTTAGGACTGTTTTCACTGTGTCCCATATGCTTAGTTTTGTTATGTCTTTATTTTCATTTGTCTCAAGGTATCTTTTGAATTCTTTGTTGATCTCATTGTTAGCCCACTCATCATTAAGTGACATATTATTTAGCCTTCGTGTTTGTGTGTGTGTTTCAGGGGTTTTTTATTTTAATTGATTTCTTGTTTCATACTATTGTGTATTGTGGTCGGAGAAGATGCTTGATATGATTTCAGTCTACTGTAATTTATTGAGTCTTGTTTTGTGTTCTAACATGTGGTCTGTCCTGGGGAATGTTCCATGTGCACTTGAAAAAAAAATGTATATTCTGCTGCTTTGGGGTAAAATGCTCTGAAAAATATCAATTAAATCTATCCGGTCTGGTGTGTCATTCAAGGCTTCTCTTTCCTTATTGATTTTCTGTCTGGAAGACCTTTCCATTGAAGTCAATGGGGTGTTAAAATCCCCCACTGTGACTGTTACTGTCAATCTCTCTCTGTACATCCACCAATATTTGATTTATACATTTAGATGTTCCTACATTGGGTGCCTAAAATTTACAAGGATTGTATCCTCTTATTGGATTGATCCCTTTATCAATATGTAATGTCCTTATTTGCCTCTTATTAACCTTTGTTTTAAAGTCTCTTTTATCTGATACAAGCATTACTTCTCAAGTGGTACATTTCTTAAAAGTAGTTTTTATTATCATGGGACAATCCCTCCACCTTTCACCTCACAGCCTACCTCAATCACCCCAGATTCCAACACAAAATCTCACTGGAATAGCTGTGACAATCAATAGGAAATGTGTGTTTTATTTAACTTTTTAATACTTTCAGAATGCACCATATATATTAACTCCACAAGCAAGCATCTTTCTCATCAGGTCACTATTCTTTAGGATTTTTAACTGAATTTTCTTGAGATTTTTGAAAACTTTATTTGCTAAAATATAACTTGATAAACTACCATGAAGTACTTTAGTGATGGCCCTTGTGATCAGCGTTACATCAGACAAAGTAATGAAAAACTAAAAGTATCCAGAGTAGCTAAAACAACAAACAGAAAGAAATGAGGCTTAATGGGGCTTTTAAATACCTAGTCATCACCTGTACTTAACCACACACTAGATGCCATACGTTCCTTTTATTTATTTATTTTAATTCTTTTTTCGTGCCCAAGTTGGGTAACACCCATTTGTAGGACCCACATGTAAACTCTTCTAGGCAGAAATGCTCCTGAAATACTTTAAAGGAGATAAAGATAAACAGCTTCTTTATTTGCTTTGAAAGGAACATCTGGTGGGTACCCAGATTGGGTCCAACTGAAACTGTTTCTGTAATTCCAGTGAGAATTATGCAGAACTGCTATAGAAATTAAAGGTGTTACTTCACCTGTGAGGACAGTGTGGTGGCAGAAAAAGGATGCCTCTTATTCTCTAAGTTAGGATTGGCTAACATAAGAATTCAGAGCTCAAAACTCTACTTGATGTATATTTATAGCAAGACTCTGGTCACACAAGTAATGTTATTTCTTTCTCAGTGTGGCTGTAAACCAGTGGTTCTCAGTGAGGGACAGTTTTGCTCCCAGGGGACATTTAGCAGTGTCTACAGACGTTCTTGATTATCACAGGCAGGGAAGCTACTGATACCTTGCAAGTAGAGGCCCATGATGCTGCTAACCTTCCTACAGTGCACAGCATGGCCACGCTACTCCACAACAAAGAATTAACCCTGGCATAAAACGTCAGTGGTACCAAGGCTGAGAAATCCTGCTGTAAATATAAGTAAAGCAAAAGCTTGTGGCTATAAAGACGTAGCTCAAGTAAAGTGGTCTTCCTCCGGAATTGTATTCATGCTAATTCCTTATTTGTTTGTCCCATTACAGGCAAATTAAATTATTACTCCTTTTTTGTATGAAAAGTGTGATACTTGATTTAAAATGTTGCAAAACTATTCTGCTTATCAATTTGAAAGCTCAACTTTCCTTTAAGATTTTTTCAGTCCACATAGCCACTCTCACACTTCTCTGTATAAAGTTGACAGATTTTGTGTGTGTGTGTGTGTGTTTGTATTTCCTTTCAGCATCAAAGGCGAAAAAACCATCTCAGTTTTCTGGGAAAATCACTGTTAAAGCAAAGGAAAAGAGTTACTCTAAACTTGAGATACCATATCAAGCAGAAGTATTAGATGGGTGAGTTTCTCTTGAAATAAGCTTTGTAAATTTTTTCTAATCAGTAAGTTCTATTTTCCTGCTAACTGACTTTAGCAAAAAAGTAGTAGCCAAATTTACATAAACTCTACGGAATTATTGTTGAAAATAACAACTTCAACTGTAAAGGAGAAAAGTCTCCTATATTTTGCTTATATTTTACTTAGAAGAAAAAGGTAAATGGGATTCTGCGATTTGGACTTAAAATGAAATTTTGATGACTCAATAATACAATAGAAAAATGAACCTATAAGACATTTGAACCGTTTCCTTTCTGTAAATTCCTTTTGTAACCTGGAAGTGGTTGTGGTTAATTAGTAAAGTATATTGTCATTTGAAACAAAATCATTTATATTGCTTTATAAACTCCTTATGCCCTCTTTTAGAATCACAACTTTATAAATGGTCAATAATATGTGTACTTCATTTTCTAATTATACAGTATCCCAGCGATTTTCCACCTTTTTTATCTCATGGCACACATGAACTAATTACTAAAATTCTGCAACACACTGAAAAATATATTTTTTGCTGATCTGACAAAAAAATAGGTATAATTTTGATTCATTCACACCAGACGGTTATTGTACTGTCTGTCGTCATTTTTTTTTTAATTTGAGAATCTAAAGGAAAAGAGATCAGTGCCTTGACTAAGTAGTCAGCTACTGCATGTTTTAAAAATTTTGCAGCACACAAGTTGAAAATCGCTGCTATAACCAATAATAGTTTAATATCCAACTTGGTAGAGACAAAGCTTGTTGCAGTTGAATGATAAGCTTTTTTTAAAAAATAGCTTTCTGTTAGTATATTCTTGGTTTTAATTTTTTAATTATATATAATTCAGTAGAGAGTAGTTCTTTATAGTCCATGTTAATATTTTGCAAGTTAAATTTTGTTTTCAATCATGTGGTCAATCAGTAAAATATTTACAGTTCTAATTCTCTAATAACTGTCTTTAGTGCTGAACATAAATTATTACTCACAACAAAAGAATATGGATTTTAAGTTAACAGATGGAAATAAAAATGATTATGTTTTTTGTTTTTTTTCAAATAGTTATTTGGGATTTGATCATGCTGCAACATTGTTTCACATCCGAGACAGTCCTTCTGATCCTGTGGAAAGACCAATTTACCTTACTAACACTTTCAGTTTTGGGATCCTCATTCATGATGTGTTGCTACCAGAAGAAGCCAAAACAATGTTTAAAGTATGTCGGGGACCCCTCATACTTTTAACTTTACTGATCTACCAGCTTGGAGATGCTAACACAGTTTTTCCTTTCCTATCGTTTTCTAGGTTCACAACTTCAGTAAACCAGTCTTAATTCTTCCAAATGAATCAGGATACATTTTTACCCTGTTTTTTATGCCATCCACATCATCCGTGCACATAGATAACAACATTTTACTTATTACTAATGCTTCTAAATTTCATTTGCCTGTGCGGGTATATACAGGCTTTTTAGATGTAAGTATGTTTATCTACCTTTAAAATGTAAACCCCCTACCCATCTTCTGTGTTTTCAGGTATCATTAGACAATCATTGTTAGGCACCCTTGCATTTCGCAGTTTTCTCTTCTTTACAAGTAGGTCTAATACCCCCCTAATCTGTACTTTCAAGGTAACTGGTTTTCACCCTTCCCAGCAGCTGTCTCCCCTCGTGATGCAGTTGAGTCCTCTAGTTACAGTCTCCATTTAGCTCTTCTCTGCATTCTTTTTCTTGATCTTGCCTTTAAACTGTTATAATCATGGGGAAGGTAAAATAAACAAAATGGGGAAAAATCATAATCAGGAAAAAAATAACAGGAGGTGGAAGAGGGAATTATGTAGGAAAGATACCAGGAAGTATCAGGATGAAGAAAAGAACCAGATAATAAAGAAGAAAGGAAGTTGGTAAAGACATATAGATGGAATAGTAATTTAAACAGATAGGAAGAATAAAGGTTCTCGTAGTACACAAAATAAGCCTGAAAAAAAATTTTTTAAAAAATGTGTCCTCAGAGTAGTCAATGAAGAAGTTTAGATAAGAAATGAAACTGATAGGAAAGATAAAAAGAAAATGAAAACATAGAGATGCAGTTCTCGAAAAAGCCAACTTCAATAAGTGTATTAGGGCTGGAGGGACCTTCATATTATCCTACTCTTTCATCATTTGTTTAGTTTAAATGATTTTGTATTTGTAGCTGCTTTCATGATGCATGGTGTTTCCTGAAACCAAGGACTTTTTGCCTCATATTCTAGGATTCCCTCCACTTCCCCACCTCCCTTTAGCTTTCTGCTTTTTTTATGTGCCTTCAGAGGAGAAAAAGCTATTCAGTCAAGTCCATGAGTATTTTCATTTTGATTACTTAAAATAATTATGTTTTATATGTGTGTATGTATATATTTACATAAACTATAGAAACCTTAGAATATCTTAATATAGTCACTTTCTCTTGATAACATTCTCTTACATAAGTTAGAGTTTACATTTAATCTAGTCCTTTTTTATCTTTTCAGTACTTTGTATTACCCCCCAAAATAGAGGAACGTTTCATAGATTTTGGCATACTGAGTGCTACAGAAGCAAGTAATATTTTATTTGCAATTATAAACAGCAATCCGATTGAGGTAAAAAAAAATCTGTTTTTATTCTAAATCACATTTAAGGATTTTATTCTAGTGCTGCAATAATCACCTACATATCTTTCTCTTTTTTAAGTTGGCTATAAAAAGTTGGCACATCATAGGAGATGGTTTATCAATAGAACTCGTAGCTACTGAAAGAGGCAATAAAACTACAATAATTTCAAGCCTTGCAGAGTTAGAAAAATCCTCTTTATCAGACCAGTCATCAGTAAGTAAACCTTATTGTTTTTCTTAAACATAGATATATGTCTAAACACAATAAAAGACTATTGCCATGTAACATACTTGAAAATTGTAATTCATATTGTTATGAGATTCATAATAGCAGTGGTTATTTGGTATTGAAAGGACCTTGTAGGTCATCTACTTCAGCCCCTCCCTTTATGATAAGGGTACCTTAAACCCAATGGAGTTAAATTCTACCTTGTCATAAGAAGTTCTATGACAAGATCCATCTTCATGATAAGCTGACTGAGATTGCCACAGAGAGCCAGAGAAATCAATATGGGAGCAAAGATAAGCTTCCTGGTCCCAGTTCAGTATGTGTGGCTGTGGGACAGGAGGAGGGCAAATGTCCCACTGTTCTCTGCAAAGATTAGCCTCCTTACACAGGATCAAATCTCACACTGGATTCTCAGATTTCAGAAAGTGTTTAAAACAGACTGAGCAACATCAATTTTCAAATCATGTACCAAATACAACTTTCTAAAAAACATATTCCTTGATGTAGGTCCTTCTACTCTTTAAAAACTATCTATCCATAGTGCTGTAGATCTTTAAAAATAACAAAACTGTTTTTCTGATTTTTTTTTTACTTTAAATGTGTTGAAATACACATAAAACTTACCATCTTAATAGTTTTTAAGTGCGTAGTTCAGTGGCATTAAATACATTCACATTTTTGTGTAATCATCACTTCCATGTATCTTCAAAACTCTTTTCATCTTGCAAAATTGAAACTGTCCCCATTAAACGCTAACTCCTATTCCCTCCACCCTGCAACCCCGAGCACCCACCATTCTACTTTCTGTCTCTGAATTTGACTACTCTAGGTACTGCATATAAGTAAAATCATACAGTACTTTAAAAAAAAAAAGTTCTGTAACAAGCAAAATTTAAATTATCTTTTTTATAATACAAGTGTCATTACAGGGCACAATGGTACTAAATTAACCCTGTGTTCATTGAATTTACCGGGCAGAGATAACCCTGCACATCAGGAGAGACTGTCTTCAATTATTCAGTAGTAGTTCTGGCCAATTTTCTGCACTGGTTAAAGGAGTTCAATGAGGTGAACATTGTTTGATCCCTGCCCATATAATTTTTTTATGTCTTATAAATATGGAAAGCTGGTTATAAAAGCACGAAACAAGAGAAAGTGAGTATAGTATCAGCCTAACCCTTTCCCACTGCTGAGAAAGGAACTTGGAGTTTACACCTACTCAGAACAGAGTTAGAATCCCCTCTCATGAAAAGGACCATAACTTACCTCCTCTGTAGGTTAGGGTAGAACTTCTTGCAGTTTTACAAAAGGAAAAGCAGATGTCCTAATGCAGAAACTGAGGACAGATAACACTTCCGTGGAATGCCACAGGTTATAAAAACTGATTTAGAAACAGTTTTCACTGTAAGGATCCCCCAAAACAGTTTTTTTGGAGGGCAGCCTGGCAATATATACCACTCCTAGGAATTCTTTCCATGAAAGCAACTTAAGAGCCAAAAGCTGTAAAAATGAAGATGTTTATAATGGCATTATTATTGATTCCAAGTAACAGGATATAACCATGTGCCTAAAGAAGATCATGATTTTATGATTGACTATTAAAGCAAATAAAAAGGCGTAAATATGATTGTCTGTAGAAACTTGGGAAAGGATTTATAAAAAAGTAGGAAAATACTAAATAATGTATTCTGATTGCATCTATGTAGGATTCAAGCTGCCATAATTAGATATTTTTGAATAATGGTAGATTTATAGATATTTACATTTTAATTATTATGTTTTAAATTTGATTCAGAAATAAAGCCTCTTTTTAAAACAAAAAATAGATACACTCATAAGAAGTAGTATTTGTTACTCCAGCTGAAATTTTATTTTTAATGCAAATAAAGTGCTGAAAAAAGATAATAGTGAGACCAGCCATTAATGTGTTCCTTCCAACAATAAAGTTAGAGTAAAATCATATGTGTCTAATCCCAGATGGTTGAATTATACTGTTTCCTAATAAGACATGATAAGTAATTTTAGAAATTTGGATCATTTCCTAGCAGGAAATACCATGTATAACACATACGCTTTAAATTTGAGAGATCCACTTAACAACATAAAACCTGTTTGACAATTTAGGGTTTTAGAATTCATTTCCATATAAAACTGTAAATATAAAAACAAGGGACAGAAAGATGTGATGATTGTTATGAACACTTAATTAAAATAGGAAGTTATGATAAGGTGAACTTCAAAATAGAAACTCCACAAATGGCTCTTTTTAAGTTTGTGATGCCTAAACTTTCAACTGTTTTCTAAAAAGCCATACCTATGAACTAAATTAACATTCTGTTCCTTATGAAACACATGTTGCCAGCAACTCTCGGTGCTCTTCAGACCCATGTTCTGACTTGGGTATTACAGAATCATGATGAAAACATTAGAATTACAAAAAAACCAACACAGAAATGCTTCTAAAAAAGGGAAAGTGAGTACGTTCGGTCTATCGACACTTGTTATTTTGATGTAAATGTGAATTCTAGATAACATACACCTACTAAAATCTAAAATACAACTTCACAAGATGAATTTCATGAGGCTTTTTTGGAAGTTTCACGATCGAAAAGATTACATACCAGAAACATCAGCAAGTAGTTTGAGAAAACAAATAGGTCCCTATTCTTCTTTCAAATGTGTATTGCTTAACTCTTCTTTTTGATGATACTTGATGTTTTCATGTAACCCAATCTCATTTGGTCTAAAGACATGATTATTAACATGGCAGAGTTAAATTCAGAACTGGAAGCAGAACCAACTTTTATGTACTTGTACCCTAATGTGGCTGAAGGTTTGGTGGAAAGCTGTGTCCCTCTGCTCCCGTCCTCATCCTCTTTGTCCATACAGGTACATGGGTGGTACCTGAGGACCATACCCCGCCCATCTTGGCAGTTGGGACTCTGTTCCTCAAGGAGCCAATTTTCTCGGTATCGCATGGAATAAATATAAACAGCCAGGGATGGGCACTGTTTTGAGATATTTGTATGTGATGATATGGTGACTCTGTCATCTTGGTATATGTTAAGGTTCAGAAGTCAGTTTATCACTGACTTTTAGTAGAACTTCAACTAGCAGGCTAATGAATAATTATCATTTCTGCTACATACAGGTGATATTAGCTTCAGGCTCTTTTGCAGTGTTCAGAGTCAAACTTACTGCAAAAAAGCTGGAAGGGATTCATGATGGAGCCATACAGATCACAACAGACTATGAGGTAAGGACTTTATTGATGTTTTCTGAATAATTCAATTTTTTGTTTGTTTGTTGTTATAGAAACCGAACTAAGTTTACTCATAAAGTTATGGTTTACCTGCTTTATACCTTAAACACAGCTTTTGCCCTGACCAGTGTGGCTCAGTTGGTTGGGCATCAGTCCCACAAAACAAAAGGTTACCAGTTTGACTCCCAGTCAGTGCACATGCCTGGGTTGTGGCCCAGTTCCCTGGTTAGGGTGTGTGCAAGAGGCAGTGGATCAATGTTTCCCACATGCATCAGTGTTTTTCTTGCTCTCTTTCTCCTTCCCTCCTCTCCCTAAAAATAAATAAATTTTTTTTTTAAACTGAGCTTTTGAGAATAGTATAGAGAATATTGGTCTTCTGATAAAACCCAAACCTTTAAACCAAAAATCTTTAAAAAAAAAAAAAGTGCTTTGGGCACATTTTGAATCACTCTGTTAGAACCCTCCTTACCAGTGGTTATAGCATTGCAGAGACCCTGTCTGAAATTAATAAGTTAGATATCTCTGATTCTTTCTGTAATTATAGCTATCCTTCATGTAACATTTCTGAAAAGGAAGACACAATCAGGAAATCACATCTTAATTTCAGTTCTCATGAGTCTATTTATATGAATCCTTCTAAGAGACAAAATGAAGATCATTGAGCTTTTTAAAAGCTCCGTAGTATTTGACATGTTGCTGTCAGTGATATTTTGACTGTATGTATTTTTGCCAAACCTAAATATTTTAACTTAATATTGAAAAGCTCTTTGGGAAGTTTTGCACTGCTAAATTCATCATATTGCTACCCTTGTTCTCCTACCTGTTTTCAGCACATACAGCCCCATGTGAAAGAAAACTAATTCAAAATAAACAGAATTGATTATTTAACAATAAATGATTTGTTGGGAGAATATCAAATTAAACCTGTGGAATTCATGTTTATCACTCATAGAAATAAGTATATGTTATGGCTAAGACAAGTTTTTTTTTAGTTTTTTTTAACATTTTATTTATTTTATTTTTAGACAGAGGAGAAGGGAGGGAGAAAGAGAGGGCGAGAAACAGCAATGTGTGGCTGCCGCTCGTGTACCCCCTACTGGGGAGCTGGCCTGCAACCCAGGCATGTACCCTGACTGGGGAATTGAACTAGCGACCGTTTTGTTCACAGACCGATGCTCGGTCCACTGAGCTATACCAGCCAGGGCACAAGATTTTGTTAATATTGATGAAAATAAAAATCAGGAAAAAATATATTAGGTAAGTATCTTTGTGAGTCACAAATGAGTGAATTAAGATTCAACTCATTTTTTGTATTAGGTTGATGTTAATTTATTGCTATATACAAAAAATATATAACTCTAGAAAGTACTGGATTTTTCATACATTGTTTTAGAAGTACAATTTGACTTTTCTTTTTAAATTATAATAATCTATAAAATAACCTGTATTATGAAAAAATTATTCTTTTCCCCATTGCTTGGTTTTATTTACTATGTTTTCAGTAAGTCACTGAGAAGTATACGGAAATCTGTTGTGTTTCAGTGCATTTATGGAGTACATTGATCAGATTAAACAGTTTCCATGGGTGATTTTAATATTGCTAAAGAATTGGTTATTGCTAGTATAAGTACCAAAATGAGGTTTTTTAAATCTCAAAACATAATGCTGTCACAGTCGGAATCAATCTTGGACTTAAACTCTTCTTTATGGTCTGCTTCTGTACAGATTCTGACGATTCCTGTGAAGGCTGTTATTGCAGTGGGTTCGCTGACTTGCTTTCCAAAGCATATGGTCCTTCCGCCATCCTTCCCAGTAAGACAGCTAATTTACTGACTTTTTCTTGCTCACTTTTTTTTCATTGCCTTTACCTCTGTGTTCCTCAAATTCAACAGAAAAATCACTTATTCTTTCTCAATAACTTATTTTAAAGTAAGACTTCGCAGCAGGTTCTTTAGGAGATGCAAAGAGGAGTAAGAAATGGTTCCTTTTCTCAAAAAACTTTCCATCTAGACTAGGAAATGGGTCCATAATTCAGAGATGTGAAACAGGCTGTAGAAATTGCTCTAAGAGGTGTAAAAATAAAATGCTATGAGAGAAATACACAATCTAATTGATGACCGCGCCATGTGAATTGGTTTAGAATGTGTTCTGGCAGGGCTAGATTGGGGGTGGCGATACGTTGCATTCGGGGCCCAGGGAACAACCTGAATAATGACACAGTAGTCAAGTCCAAGATCGCTTTAGGCAGTAGTGAGTTGTCCAGTTTGGCAAGAGTGGAGATGAAATGTTATGTTGGAGTAATAGCATTTTAAAAAAATGCATTTAAATCCATGAAAATGTAAAGTTTTTGAGCAGAAGGTTGACATCATCAGAGCTGAGCTTTAAGGACTGGCCCTTTGTCAGAAGTACATACATGAGGAAGTAACAATAGAGCGCCTGGAGGCTAACCCAGAGACTGGCCATAATCCACATGAAAGTGTGTAGGGGAGATTTGGCAGAGGCAGTAAATTCCATCCATACCTGTAAGCCTTTGCTGTTAGCCTTCCTTGAATACCCTCCCTCATCTCCTACCTTCAGAGAACTTGCACTTATCTTTCCAGATTCAGTTCTCTCATCATCTCCTTTCTGAATATGTCTTGACTTCACTAGACAGTACTAGTTGTTTTATGTATGATCCTGGAAGGATTTGAAATTACCTGTCTCACAGCAAGCCTCATGTTGTGCTATAAATATTGCATATGTATTGGTCTCCCCAATGAGACTCTGAGATCCTCTAGGACAGGGATAGGGACATTTTTCATCCCCAATAGCAGGTTGTCCGTAGATGGTGGATGGATGAAGGAGCAAAATGATGAAGAGAACATAGGCAAGAGACATAGGCAAGAGACATTTCAGGTGTATCAATAGAACTGTTTTTTAATATCCTGAGGGACTACTTGAAGCAGGTATGGTAGGCTGGCAGATAGAGGAGTCAAAAATATGACTTAGAGTTTGAGCCTAGACAATGGGAGAAAAGAAATGCAGAAATCAGGAAATGCCACTGCTTTTTGCAGGAAGATTATGCAATCTGTTCAGGACACATTGGGACAAATGTGGAGGTGTCTTTTATTTTGTGGTAGGAGACATGGTGAGTTAAGAGAACAGTGCATTGCAAAAATCTTAATGTTTTATGTAATAAAACTTAAATTCAAATCTTAACTCCTTAAAAATACAAATTTTGAATTAACAGGTGCAGCACATTTAAGGTTAGGTCTTAAAATCTTTATCTTCTTGTCATTCCACTTTGCACTGATTATGCAGAACTCTTGAATTCATTATTTACACAAAAGGACCTGTTCCTTCCTTCAACTGCCTTTTCAATCAATGATCTCCTTAATCACTACGTAAATCCTACAGTAAATGAGAAAACATCTGTATAAAAACAAGGTGCTGGTTTTGAACTACTTTTAAGTTTTCAGATACCTATCTACAGTTGACTTACAAGTCCAGATAATTGCTTGAAATTATAAATTAATTTGATATTACTGTTAGGCTGCTATAACAAATTGTCATAGACTGGTGGCTTAAACTTACAAACATTTATTTCTCACAATTCAGGAAGTTGGGAGGTCCAAGATCCAGGCACTAGAAGGTTCTTTGTATGGTGCAGGCCCTCTTCCTGGTTTTGCAGACAGCTATCTTCTCATTGTATAATTACATGGTCTGAAGTGGGGGGGGGGGCAAGTTCCTGGCGCTCTCCTTTTAAGGGCACTCATGAGCCCATTCATTAGGTTTCTACCCTCATGACCTAATCACCTCTAAAAGGCCAGACCTCCTAATACCATCACATTGGGGGCTAGAACATCAACACAAATTTTAGGGGTTGGGGGGACACATTCAGTCTATAACAATTACTTAAGTCTACACAGTCTTTTAACAGATGGTAGAGTGCAAGAGCTCACTGAAAACAATATTTAATAAACATTTCAAATAAATCATAGTTTAATACTTAGTATTCAAATATTGTAAAATGAACTTTTGTACCTGCTGTCTCTTTTGGTCTTTACCATATCCCTGCAAGACAAAACATGGATATGTGAGGAATAGTTATTACAGGTACATGAAGACTAGGTAATTGCCAAAAAGACACAATTGATCAGAGGCCAAGCTGGGACTCAGCGTAGACCTTCTGCTTCCTGCTTTAGTTCTTACCATCTCAGCAGCACACCTGCCCTCTAATGTCTTTCTACTGCATTTTGCTCTGGCTAGACTGTAAATGATGAGTGTTAGGCTTAACTTCACCATCATTCATCTCTTTTTCCTGTGCTTTTCCTTAACTTCTGTATCTTTTAATACCAAATATTAGACCAGTGGCTAAGAACATTTTAGAGACTTCATCAATAGCTAAGTATCAGTTTTTTTTAAAAAAAATTGTTTTCAAACACAAGAAAGTAAAAGATTATCATATGATTCTAAGGATTATTTAAATCGTACAATTTTTTACTTAAAATCTGGTATCCTATCATAGGAAGAGGGTTGCTGCTGATAAGATCTCTAATTACAAATTTAGGAAGTAGCAACTGTTGAAAATTCTAAGTGTCCTTTGAGTTTTGGTTTCCTAGAAATATGTCTGTTGGCTCTTAAGTTGAACAAAATTCAGCCATATACAGATGAATTTGCTTGTTTTTTTCCTTCAGGGGAAAACAGTTCATCAGAGTTTAAGTATTATGAACTCCTTCTCACAGAAAGTAAAAATACAGCAAATACGATCTTTGTCAGAAGATGGGCGATTTTACTACAAACGATTACGGGGCAATAAGGAAGACTTGGAGCCAGGGAAAAAATCAAAGGTTTGACATACTATTTAAGAATCCCCATCCTTGAGTGTTTTATTATTGTGACCTTCTGTGGACTTGGATTTCATTGTTCTCCTATGCCTCTTTATAGATTGCAAACATTTATTTTGATCCTGGATTGCAGTGCGGGGATCATTGCTATGTTGGCTTACCTTTTCTGTCCAAATGTAAGTTATCTTGCTATTTTTTCACTGCCTGCAAAATGTTCTTTAATGAAGGCTACTATTTTAAAAGTCTATCCCTGTCTCTTGGGTTGTAGAAATCATTTCAGGAAAATTGGCAAATGGATTTGATGTAGGGCTGAGTATGTCATAACTTATGTTCCCTGTTTTAGCTGAACCCAAAGTACAGCTTGGGGTAGCCATGCAAGAAGATACATGGGATGCCGACTGGGATTTGCATCAAAGCCTTTTCAAAGGATGGATGGGAATAAAGGAAAACTCAGGTCATAGGTGAGTGACTTTGCTTTATCTAAGTATTTTAACCGTCCTTACAAGTTCAAAATGTTTCAGTTAATGTCACTTCCTAAATATTATGTTTCTATTAAGTTATTTCCTTTTCTATAGCTAAGAAAATATGCCTAATCTTCATAAAATTATTAATGAGACATCTCGAATTGCCATTTTAATTGTATATTGCTCAGAAATATATGTACTACCATTTTTCTCTTTACTCCATCACTCTAAATACTTCCTTAAAGGTCAAAGAAACTATTTAAAGTTATCTTTATGTAGGATGACAACAATGTTGACATTAGACACAGCCATTTGCATAAGAAAGTTTTTACTTACTACTGACCTCCGTTAAAGGCAAGGAAAACATGTGTTCGGTTTCATTCCATAGTAGGAGACAAGTGTGTATTTGGTCATTGTGAAATGAACCACCTCCTTTCCAAGTGCTGAGCTGTTAGGAATACGTACACAGGACCCAGTTCAGATGGGCTTACCATGTCTTTGGGAGGTACAAAACTTGCTAATGACAGATCAGTACTGCACCTGTATTCGAAACAAAAACCCTATAGAAATTTGATCTTTTCCTGTACTTTAGAAGAGAATTTGACTAGAATGATGATAATAGGACAACTGATGAAAACTGCTGTTCTCATTTGGCTAATTTGAAATATATTTGTCAGTATTATCAAGATACTACCATTTATAGTAATATAAAATTTTCAAACCACTGATAATTAAATCTGAAGGTTTCTGTTTATGCTATAAAAAGTTTTCTTAACACAAAGAGTTAAATTTTTCACTTTCAAATGGTGGAAATAAGTACAAAGAGACTTCTAATGAACTAAGAGAACTCTAATTAAAACAGTTGTTGGTCCCCCTATGTTTCCATAGTGGACATTGTAATGTATAGGCAGTCTCCAAATTTTAACATTCAATTATGAATTAGTAACTTAGAGTGCTGCCCTAGGTTCAGCTGCCAAGGAACCTTGTCACCTTCCACCTAATGAAACCCTTTTCTTCCTCTTTGTGTGCCCAGCATTCTATTGCTAAAGACCTGGGCTCTTTGTCTACCCTGTGCCTTTCGGTCCCAGTTGCACAGTGAGTGGGGCATGATCCCTGCTCCTGCCTTTGTGTTACCTTATCAGTGTGTGTGTGTTACAGAGAATTTCTGTTACTGGCCTTACTTAAGAAGTCTGTGCTCTTACCAATATCAGAATACCATAATTTGGTGTCATTTGGGGTTAAAATAGGCTTCATTGTTTGGGTCCAATGACTTTAACCCTATTTATAATATTGTTTCCTTAGGAAATGTATTCTGAGTTCCAAACAACTGGTTTATAAACCCTTTATAAAGTAGGGAAATATTTAAATGAGGTCCTGAATATTGCTGATAACTTTACAAATAGCTGCACAAAACCCTCCTATGGATTACCTTCCAACTGACATCTTCATAGCATATTAGAATTTTGTTGTTTTTTATTTCAAGGGGGAAAGGGAATATGCCAGGTAGTGCACTGCCATCTCATTAGTTGAACTGACAATATTCTTAGCACCTGGCCTTAGCGTCTCGGTTTTCCCACAAGGCATGAGAGGTCTTTTAGGATCCTTGTTATGTGTTACGCATACAGGCCTGTCTTTTTCTTTACATAGCCGGTGAAAAAAAACAGTACGGTGACCAGTGATAACATGTTTTGGCAGCTCTTGGTGCCAAAATAGAGCCAACTTCACACATGTCTCTGTGCATGGTAAAATATTAGAACAGATAACCCTGAGTTTATCCAGAGCCAGAATAAAATACGTCAAGTACACAAACCTGATAGAATGTCTTGTTTTCGGAAAACTCAAATATTTCATTTTGATCCAGTAACCTACAATTTTTTTTCTAGGTTGAGTGCTTTATTTGAAATAAATACAGACCTTCAAAAAAATATACTATCAAAAATCACTGCTGAGCTCTCCTGGCCTTCCATACTTAGTTCATCCCGGCACTTGAAATTTCCACTTACTAATACCAACTGCTCTTCAGTAAGTATTCAGAGCAACATCGGATTTTGGAAATATGTAATAAGATTTGTAAAGTACCTACTTTTACCTATAACTATGGAAATCTTTCATTTACTGTTTGGTTACTTTATTTAAGGAAGAAGAAATTACTTTAGAAAATCCTGCAGATGTTCCTGTTTATATTCAATTTATTCCCCTGGCTTTATATTCCAGTCCTTCAGTCTTTGTAGATAAGTTAATATCAAGGTAAGCATTGCTTTAGGTAATCAAAATGTTTCCATATTAGCACTGAATTTGCTTTATAAATTTAAAACTCTGTTGCAGTTCATATAGTAATAGATTGGGCTTAAAGAAATTCTAGATCTGTAATTAAAGTGGAGAAAAGTTTCTGGGAAGAGTGATTGATGTACATTAAGTATATGGAAAAGATTTCAGTTAAAGACAAGAAAAAGTAATACAGAACATCTTTGTACAGATAGTGCAGTTAGTTGGAGCATCGTCCCGTACATACATGAAAAGGTTACGGGTTCAGTCCTCAGTCAGGGCACATACCAAAGTTGCATGTCTGAACTCTGATCAGGGCGTGTACAGAAGACAACCAATCGATGCTTCTCTCACCCCCCTTCCTCTCTCTCTAAAATCAGTAAACAGATCCTCAGGTGAGGATTTTTTAAAAAATAATGATAAAGAAAGCAAGTGGAACCTTTCAAATATTTTACTTTTAAAAAGTGAATGAAATATTAAGTCTAAGGTCTGGCTCTTAATTTTTGAAGGCTGTTCATCTGATAATTTTGATCTCAAATCTGCCAAAAGATAACTTGCAAACAAAACATACACTTGAATATTACTGTATAACCCATTTAATTATGATGTTTCTTACAAAGAAAAATATATACATTTTTATTTTAGGTTTAACTTGAGTAAGGTGGCAAAGATAGATCTAAGAACACTAGAATTCCAAGTCTTCAGAAACAGTGTAAGTATTCAAACTTTATACTGCTCCACAGAAATAATTCTATAATATGATCAGTGCTCATGTGACAGAAAACTATTAATTGCCCTTATATTTGGCCGAAGAGCAAGTTATGAAGAAGTCAGTAAAGGTTCTAGAGGTAAAAACCCAGGCAGAATGGGTTGGATTTAGATCAGCATGACACTGGGTAGAAAAAGCTTCCTATTTGTAGGCATTAAATATTAAAAATAGGCACATGACTATTTATAATAACAACTACTAGAAATTCGGATACTGTATCGAGGTATGTGTGTATTACGTGCTCCAGCTACTGTTGACTCTGTTAATGAGTCTGTTAATGAGTGATAATCCACCGTGTCCTGTCCTTAGCAGCCCTGCTCAGCAACTATAGACTCATGCCTACAACTTCTTTATTGGAGTCATTCCAGCCCTTATATGGCCTTCCTCTTTTCCTGCTGCCTGTTTTTCCCAGCAATACTGCCTTTTGCAAAAAAAACCTGTGTTCTCATGCTGTACCCGAAGTAGAACAGTTTTGTCATTTTTGTCTCCAATGATGTTAAAAATTTAATTTGCTCTAGGACGCACTTATTTATCTTTCTGGCAACCCACAGTACCCATAGAGCTCTTGCACATTTCTAATAAATTAATGTTTTTCCTATCAGCCTTCTTCACTGTCCAACTTTCACATCTGTACATAGTTATTGGGAATATGAGGTTATGCCTGATCTTTAGCCTTGGTCTCTAGTGACATACATACATCTTTGCTTTTGGTGATCTCTCCTAATTCTTCCTTTGCTGCCCTTCCTAATCCTAGCCTTTTCCTGATTTCTTGGCTGCAGT
>PVJD01007547.1:0-83015 GCA_004026545.1 Mormoops blainvillei
TGGGTGAAGTGGCATGGGCTTTAAAATCTTTGCTTTGCCTCAAAAAATGTAGTTAAGGAGCCACTGACTGCTTCAAATCAAGACTTCTGGGAATTGACTATTTGAATATACATTTATCATGAATGATTTTCCTATAAATCAGTAAATCTCAAGCCTGGCTGCACATTAGCATCTCTTGGGAAGTATTTTTCAAATATTGACGCAGAGCCCAACTTGAGACCAATCGAACTGAAATATCTAAAGGTAGAGGCCAGGCATCGTGTTTCTTAAAAGCATCCCTGGTAATTACAGCGAACATTGAGAATTCTTACAAATGAATGTTACCTAACTCTTTGGGTCTACAAAAGAAGCACCAACTGCCATTACTGTTATTACTGAGGAACAAGAAAAGAGATGAAAACATTCAAAAGGGCATTGTTTTTTAAAGGACATTGTTTTAGGATGAATTATTGGCTAAAAAGGCAATAACTGTATGGCAGTAATAGTAAATAAAAAAACACAGAGTCATTTATACGTAAAATCCTCTAAGTGGGCACTTTCAATTTACGATTCATATTATCGGATGCTCTCATTAAGACAGGTTTAGGGGAGGGGTTGAGGGAATGGAGAATGACAGGTAAAGGGAACAGTAGGAAATGAAGCGAGCAGAGTATGGTATCAGGAGATAGATGTGGCAGGGGAAAGTGACATTTCCCAGGGCAGGTGGCCAGGGTCATGGAGAGCTGGAAGGAGGCAACAGGTGTGGTTTGCAGGAAGGATTCAGGGGCAGGAGAGGGGGCAAGAGAAGCCCAGGAAGAAACTGGAGTCAGGGCAGGCGTGGGAACAGTGCCTCGGCCGCAGAGAGAGATGGAGACTGATCCTCAGACTGAAGCTTAAGCCCCAGGGCTCCCTCTTATGGACTCACTCAAGAGCCCAGCTCCAGGTGCATGAGCACCAGAGAGGGCCAGAGCCAGCCATGCACGAAACAGAGAGAGCTAACCTCGGAGACTCTTAAGGGCACCCTTGCCTGGAACATGCTTGGGGGCGGAGCCTTATTTTTCAGGTCCTGATTGGGCATAATCCTCCCAGAGCCCAGTTCCAACAAAGATCGCTTCAGCCCGGGAACTGTTGCTTCCACCACAGCCTCCCGCATCGGCGTTTACGTGCCCAGCTTCCCACCGCAACGCCCACTCCCGAGGTAAAGGAAAGTGGCTCACTCACCTTTGCTTCCCTTTCCCAGAGAGAGAGGGTGCTAGGATCTCTTGAATTGAATAAGGAAATGTTTTCACTTGCTTTTCATCTCCTAACTCACAACAGAGGAAAAGTCAAGCTCACATCAGTGTCTCAGCAGAGATTCTGGTTTCAGGATGTCCCCTCACAAGCGACACAGAGGAACACAGACCTAAAGTCATCCTGGAAATGACAGAAAAGTTTTAGTGATGCTGACAGTCAAATGGTGTAACCTGATGAGCCAAGTTCCCTTCCAGTGGAGAGAGAATTGTAGGGAGGGAATGTAGGTCAGTCAGCCAGTAGGGCAGTTATTCCCCCGCTGGGTTGGATGTTGGAATCCCAGTGTTTTTAAAAAACACAGATTCTGACACAGTTGGTAGATCTGGGCCAGGGCACAGCAGATCTGCTGTTAAAAAGCTCCCAGGTGGTTCTGGGCTCACAGAGCTGGGTTTGGGAGCTGGAACTGCTCCAATTGCTTTTACTCTGTCTCTCACCTCAGCACAGGCTGGCTCCCCAGGGACTCGCTGGCCGTTCTAGGCTGGGGTGGTGGCATGGTTCCCTGGGGCCCCTGAGCGTCACTCTCGTTTCCTCCTTCTCGTGAGGGCTGCCCTGTGTTCACCTACTAGGGTAAGGAAGGCTGCGTGAGCTGAGATCCTGGGGCGGTCAGGAGAATCTGTCCTTGGCAGATGTGTGAAACTCTAATCTCAACCGGTTCTGCTCCAGCTGGCTGTTTCTTGGCCTCAACTCAAAAATTCAGGCGCTCTGCGGAGGAGACTTCTTTCTTTTCTGCATCTGGGGATGAATGCCCACTGCCCAGCAAGGGAGGGGCTGGTGCAAAGTGAGAGAGAGAGAGAGGGAGAGAAAGGGAGAAAGACAGAGAGGGAGAGACAGAGAGGGGGAGAGAGAGATTAACCCGTTCGTACCCATTAACATTTTAGCATGGACTAATTCATCAGAAAAGGCATTTATTTCTAATGGTGAGGAAATGAGACAGTGCAGAAAGGTTTTCAAGGGTTATGACACAGCTCTCGTTGCCCTTTCTCTGCCCCGAATGAGAGGTGAGAGCAGTGGTCTCCGAGGCCGATTCCTGCTCTGGCATTTGCTTGTTCAGTCCATGCCTGTGAGTGCTGAGCATCCTCCTGCTCTGCGCCAGGCACTGCTCTGGGCACCAGGGACGGGCAGAGTGAGCAGGACAGGGAAGGCCGGGCTCCTGGGGGGGTGGCGGTCGCAGCCTGGCACCTGCAATTGCAGTGCCTGAAGAAGGAGGTCCTGAGGGCGGCTGCTTCAGAGACAGACTACTGGACGCCGGATGAAACGCAGAGACAAGGGCCTCTTCCTTTCTGTCTTCCCCAGGGCTTGCTCTGGGTGGGAGCAGATGCCAGAGACAGACGATGTCACTTTCCCACCACGAGTGCAACTCCTGGAGTAGCCCGGCTGTCCGTGGAGAGGTGGGGGCAGTGTTTCTGGCATTTCAGCCCAGCAGGGGCGGCCGTCCCTGGATGCTTTTCTGAGTCAAAGACACTGGCTCTGGGGACATAGGAGTCAGCCTCAGTGTCCGACTTAATGAGGAAGTCTGAAGGCTGGAGAGAGACCCAAAGGTCTTAAGGAATTACAACCAAGAAAAATATCTAGGAATTAGGTGCTGGGTCTGAGTTTAATAGGTGGGTGATGTTATACCAAAGCTTTTGGCTTTAGATTCGTAAAGTGTTGGATTCCATAGGAAGAATCTGTCTTTGGCTTTTATTGTGCAGGAAACTGAAACAGGCGAATATCGAAGGTATAAAGGAAGTGCATGAAAGGATGCCAGCAAACTCGGAAGGAACAGAAAAGAACAGCCTATTAGTGCATTTGTATTGAAGCTGATTTTCATATGAAAAAGTGGGAGATTCTTACTTTAGAAACTGACAGTTACTAAGGGCCTATGTTTAGTTATTTGCAGTGCCTCCCTCCTGCTCCCGTGGAAAATGAATCAATTTCTCTTCCTTCTTTTCATTCCTTGCATATCTTCTCTTTTATCTCTCCCCTGACTCAATTCCAAAAATACCAGAGTCCAAAATCTATTATGCTACAGGACACACTGTGAGGACAAAAGCATCAGCTATTTGTAAAATACAGACACAGACTCATGTAGCTGGTGAGACGGTGGACCCTGGTCTTCTCCTCGCCCTCTGCCTGCCGACGGGATCACCCCGGCCTGTCCAGGGGAATGGGCTCCTCGGCTTTTTGAAGAACTCCAGGTGAGGGGCCCTGATGACCCTGGTAACATATCCCAAGCCCAATATCCTCATTGGCAGTGGTTATTTTCTAGCTCAAATCACTCAAGTGGAAGCTGAAGCTCATTTCCTTTTTTCTGTCCTCGCTGGAGACAATGAGCAGCTGGGCTCCATCCTCTGAGGAATACCCCTTTAAGCCTTGCAGGCCATTGTTAAATAGCCTCTAGGCTTTCCATTCCTCGGACTGAGAATCAGAGGATCTTTTCCCCATTCCTCGTGGGTCCTATTTCCCAGCCTCTTTCACATCTTTCTTCTTTGAATGCTCTCAGATTTTTCTAAGTTATTCCTCTTTGGAAGTTATTTGAAGGAAAACAACAGAAGGGTCTTTAGATGTACTCAGGACTGGCAGCCCTCTCACCTCACTACAAATTTTGCTGCTCCCACCGGGCTGGTGGCTTCTGGGGCCTTGGCTCCCAGGACCAAGCTATGCCTGAGGGATGAACAGCCTGTAAAGAGACAAGGGAGACCACAGGCCGAGTGCGGAGGCCCTAGCTCAGCATACGGCTCACCTGAACCGAAAATAGTGCCTGACATTTGTAAGGCTCCCAAAGACTTAGTAAAGGAACTCTGGTCTCTACAATGCCACTTCAGGACTTCTTGTGGACAGAATGGACGACCTAAATCCTAATTGCTTATGGTAGTATATCCCTTTTTAAAAATAAAAAGGAAAGAAAAAAATTAAGTTTAGAAAAGTCTAACGGTTATGTTGAAAACTATGGCGTCTCTGGTGCGTTGCCTTGTTAAGTGGGTGTGGGGGGTGGAGACGGAAGTGATTGAGTGGAGTTAGGGCTTGGGTGCCCTAGGATGTGAGATCGAGGTCCTAGGTGGATGACTGGGGATGGATAAGGGTGAAGGCCTATGGGCTAGTTAGGGAGACAGATGTCCAAACAGAAACTAAAAAAAAATCTACTCGTCGGTCTTCAGGACAAACTGCTGATAGAGGTGGTAGAGAAAGGCTTGGGAAGGGACAGGTCTGTAAATGGGGACTGGGTATAGCTCAAGGGACTCAAAAGTGGAGAGAGAGAGCAATGGAGAGAGAGAGAAGGAGGGAGAGAGAGAGGGAAAGAGAGAAAGAGAGATATTAAGCCTAACTCAAGGTCTGAGATCCTGGGATTTGATCAGGAAGGATAGTAGTAAACTTAGAATATGGATGGTCCGAAAGGAGGACTGGAGAACTCATGCAAAAAGAGCTTTGCTTTGTCATAGACCAAAGAGTTAAAAAAAATAAAAGCTTTATTAAGAAGCTGAGGAATCTGCAAAAGTGAGCTAGGAGGTGAAACTGGAGATAATTCAGATTAAGACCTTTAGTCAAGTTAATTCAAGTAATTATATTGTTAGTGGGAATTAGGTCCATCCACAGAATTATGAGAAAAGCATTCAAGGACCTACGTGCAGGAGATGGGAGTGTGGCATGGTTTATTCGTGTAGAGGCAGAAGTTGCCCCCTGGGTTTCCAATGTCCCATCCCCCTCTGTCCTGCCACGGAAAAAGTCCAGTTGTGACCTCAAAAGGCCAAGCCAAAGCCAGTGTCCAGAGTTTCTGCTCCGTATTGAAGTACAAGTTCAGTCCATCATCCAGCTAGCTTGCCGTATGTTTCCAGCTGTGGTCCATTTCAGGCTCCCTCTTGGAGCCTGCGTGTGGAGTTGCGCATGGCCACAGAGAGAGGATGTGTGAATGCACAGGGTGAGGGCAGGTCACCTGGGCTAGAGAGAGAGAGAGAACGAGCTTCTCTGTTCCCTGGGGTTATAGCAGCTTGGGTGGGGGATGGACCAGGTGCTTTCTCAAAATGACCAATCAACTTCCCAAACTTTCATGAGCTTTGGGTGGGTCCACCTCCCAACCAATCCCTTCTTTCCCCAGGCTAGACTGACAGCTCTCGTCCAGCACCTCTTCCTGCACCATTTTGGCTTCTATCGCACAAGTGTCTGCCTACCCCTGTTCCTACCTGGTCATTTGGTACTGGAGGGAGAAAAGGGAGGAGTGTTAATCCTCTTGGAGAAATGCTGTAATCCCTTGGGGAGTGAAGCTGTAGCTTTTTAGCTAACAAGCAAGGTTGTGCTTCCCACTTTATTAAACTCAATGTCTAGTTCCTTTTGCTCCCCTTTTCTAGCTCAATTAAACGCCATTTATTTGTGACTTACCTAATGAGTATAAAAACTATATCTACGAAGTAGTATAATCTTTAAGAAAGTAAACGTTAACAGTCAAATAATAGTTATCACCTCGAAAGTGATTACCTGGGGTCATTTGTTCAAACAATGCAGTTTTCGAAAGCCCTTCTTTTGGTTTTATTTTCTAGGACTATGATACAGACAGACTTTCGTAGGTCTTTATTGGTGGGGAATCTTCATCTTCCGAGGCTGTATTTGATATTGAGGAACAGTTAAAGCCAAGACTGGGGAATAGGTGAGTGATCAACTGGGAAGTGTTAAAGAAATCCAGAGCCAGACAGAAGTTAAGTGGTGAAAATAAATTTTATTCAGGAGCTTATTACAATGGGGGAAGAGAGATCTCGGTGTAGAACTGGGCTCAATTCCAAATGCAAATGGAAATTTATAGCCAAGGAGCAGGATGGGGGTGAGGGGGTAGAAAATGACTAAGGGAAAATATCGGGGGAAAGAGAGAGGTTCTGGCTAAAATGATCTAACAGGACCTTGCGGAAAGCACCTTCGGGTGGTCAGATGCGAAAGGTGGGAGACGAGGAATCTGATCGGATAATCGAGGGTGATCAGATAGTGAGTGTGGGGATTCTTGCTTGACTGACTTAGCAGAAATTTGGCAAAAATTAGGTGATGCAGAGATGGATGTGGAAGACCAAAGGGTGAGGCCTAGTTGAGAAGAAGGTCCGGAGGAGCCTGACTAAAGTTTGTTCAAGGAGGGCGTATTGACAGTTGTTTTTCAGTCAAAAGCACTTTACAGACGCACAGTTTGAATTGAAGCCTTGAGCTAAAATTCCCTGTTTTTTTTAATGCTGAGATCCATCAAATAAATGATTTGACCTAAGGAATGAATTCTTTCTGAAAAATGCTATTGACATCAAAGAAATAAGTCCACTTTGTCATTGGCTGTGATTTTGATACATTAACTTTATGAACCCTCCCAGGGTTTGGAGAGCACTGCAGGCACTGACACATTGTCCAGGTCATGCTGGAAAACACATGGTGCACCGCCACTTATTCTGTTCCTTAAGAGTGTACCATTTGTTCAGCTTTCCTTAAAAGATAAGGACAAGCCCCAGCTGGTGTGGCTCAGTGGACTGAATGCCAGCCTGTGAACCAAAGGGTCACTGGTTCAATTCCCAGTCAGGGCACAGGCCTGGGTCGCGGGCAGGGTCCCCAGTAGGGGGCATGTGAGAGACAACCACACATTGATGTTTCTCTCCCTCTCTTTCTCCTACCCTTCTTCTCTCTCTAAAAATAAATAAATAAAATCTTTAAAAAAAAATAAGGACGAAGGATGCATACATCTTTTTGGTCTTTAACTCAAAAATGTGTGGTGTAATCGTTATGTTCAAGTGTTCTCTAAGGAAGAGTCTATTTCTTTATCTAAATTTAACTCTTCAACCTTCTTCCCCCAGTCAATCACCTGTGTGAATTAGCTAAATCGCTGATTGCTTAAGCATTTTTATTGATCCTTTGGACTACAGCATAGTCATTAATAATACCTTTTGTTTTTGTTTAAAATGATTGCTCTGGAATGAACTCCATCTTCTTTTCAAATGCATCATTTGCAGATTAGTTTCACTGGGGATATAGCATCCTTTACACTCACATATAATTTATGCAGAAATATAATGTATTTTGCCCTGGCTGGTGTGGCTCAGTGGATTGAATACCAACCTGTGAATTGAAGGGTTGCCAGTTTGATTCCCAGTCACAGTGCATGTCTGGGTTGCAGGCCAGGTCCCCAGTTGGGGGCGTGCAAGAGGCAGCCGATTGATGTATCTCTTGTACATTGATGTTTCTCTCCCTGTTTCTTCCCCTCTTCCCCTCCCTCTAACAATAAGTAAATAATAAAAAAAAAAAACAACAAATACAATGTATTTCTTGATCACACTTTTTAAAAAAGATTTTATTTATTTATTTTTACAGAGGGGGTAGGGAGAGAGAAGGAGAGAAACATCAATGTGCAGTTGCCTCACATGTGCCCCCTACTGGGGATCCGGCCTGCAATCCAGGCATGTGCCCTGATGGGGGAATCGAACCAGCGACCCCTTGGTTTAAAGGCCGGTGCTCAGTCCACTGAGCTATACCAGCCAGGGCTTATCACAATTTCTTAATACTGTTAAAAAACAAAATTCAACAGTGTAAATTTTAGTTCACAAGCTGGTACTCAATCTGTTGAGGCACAACAGTGTAAATTTTAAAGATCTTATTAACTTGATTCAGTGATTCATGAATTAGGCAGCATACAGCTCTGAGGAGCTGTACTGAATGAAAGACTTACAGGCAGAGGGAGCAAGAATGTGGAAGTTATAGTAGACAAAAAAGCAGGTTGCATACTGCAAGGCCATTTTCCTATATGGGATAACAGGGATGTATCAGTCAGATGACCTAACTAGGGCTGATCAGGTGATTCCTGATTGACCGGTTTGAGATCTCTATTTTGGAAAAGCAAAAAGTGTAATTAAGTCTTGGTTTGGTGACGTGGTACTGAACACAAGCAACTCCATTTTGGGCCTGGTGTGTCATTTTTAACAATACTGATTGACTGACTTTGAGAAAGTGGACAACAGAACTATCTTTCATTGAATTATTACTAAAAGCCAGGAGCAAATGATTATCTCATATAAACTTCACAAAAACCTGTGAAGTCGATATTATTATTTCCATTTGGCAGAAAAGAAAACTGAGACTTCGAGACATTAATTGCTTGCCCAAAGTCACCCAGCTACTTAGTGGTAGGACCAAGAATCTAACTCAGGGCTGTCAGGTTCTAAATTCTAGGGAAGACAACCTAGATGTTTTATATACCAAGAATCCAGCTATCAGCACACTATGTTGTTATAAAAATGATTTGTCTTGTTATCTTGTTCCAAAAAAAGAAACTGTCTCCTTTCTTCCACAGATAGAGTATTCCCTAAAATGGAATTGTAATTCTAAAGGCGGGCATTCAGTCATCTGTTAGACATCTTTCTTTCAATCATTAGAACTTTTCTTCATAAGACTGCATTTTCATGCTCTTAATAATTTATGGTTAATACTTTTTTGGAACCTCCCTAATACATTCACAATTGCGTTAAGAAAAAAAAAAACAACCCAAACGTCATGGACCATAATAAGATGAGATATTCTTATAAAGGTCAGGTAAATACAGAGGAAAATAGTGTGGTTCCTTTCTGCACAAGAGCTTAGGCTTCTGTTGGGACGCTGATTTTGTAGCGGCACGGCCTCAGCCCTAACGGCACTGTCCTGCTCACTTACATAAGTGTGTGTGCGCGTATGTGTGGTCAGCTTTGGCTTTTTAATCTTTTTCTGCTGTTATTGCCCTGACAACACATGAAGGATGAATATAAACCAGCCAGAAACAGTATTTTTATGAAGTAAAATGTGTATGGGAAGGCTTTGAGGAAGAGAAAAGAAGGCTAAATGTGGTGAGAGTATAGTTAGTTCGGGTTGAGTGGCCCAAGATGGTGCTTAAGAGGCAGCCAGGCACCAGAGCTAGTTAAGTACTTTGCGTGAATGAACTCACTCCATCCTTGCAGCAATCCTATAAAACAGGTACCATTATTATCCCCTTTTTACTAATGCGGAAGCCCAAAATATTAAGTAACTTTCCCAAGGTAGTTCACTTACTAAATATGTGTTGAATGAAATAAAAAGTATTAACTTTTTCATGTTGGTTTCAACTTGGGGGATTTTTTTATTTTTCAGCATGCAGTGGGGTTGATTTCTGCATTCAGGCTTTAAATTCCTAAAGTACCTTTAAATACCTTAAAGCATGAAAATATTTCTGGTGAAGTGGTTAATGCACCTCACCCTTCTCCTTCAACAGTGATTCCTTGGCATGCTAATGAATTTTTGCTTGAATGCTGTTTCACTTCTCTGTAAACTGATAGGAAATTAACTCTTTTTTTTTTTTTTTAATTCTCACCTGATGACATGCTTATTGACATTAGAGGGAGGAGAAAGGAGGGAAGGAGAGAAAGAAACATCGATGTGAGTGAGAAACATCGATCCACACATTCCCTGACTGGGGATCCAACCCACAACCTAGGTATGTGCCCTGACTGGGAATTGAACCTACAACCCTTTGGCTTACAGGATGACACTTCAACCAACTGAACCACACTGACCAGGGCTGAAATTAACTCTTAGAGTCTGGAAATAACAATACCCTAATTTCCTAAACCACAGTGTCTCAATTTCTACCTGGTTGTGTCTTTAGCAGTTGTACCATGACTCCGTCATCACCTTGGGTCAACTCCTTAAACACTCAGAGCATTAAAGAACCATCAAGTCTGATATGATTATGCCTCAGGAGAAGCAAGACATTGTAGGGTAACACACACTCCATAAACTGTCAAAACCAGTTGGAGCACTTCACACATTCCAGGTCTGGGAACTTCACTATGACAAACTGAAAGAGCCTTATACAACCTGCTTTTGGGGGCATTGGTCATGAAGCCAGACACCTGTTTTATATATGTCTGTGTGTATATTTCACTATTTTAAGTGACTATCATTAAAGTACAAAATATTCCTTTGGAAATGACACTCTGACATCTCCCTCTTCCTCATTATCCATGCTCAATCCATCATTAACTCCCGCTGGTTTTTCCTCCCATTCCTGGAGTCCCACCGTTTCTCTTTCCCTCTGTCCTACTGCGCTATCTTGGCTCTCATTATCTCTCACCTGGATTGCTTCAATATCATCTGAACTTGATTACCTTTCCTTGCTCTGATTCCTTCCCTCATAATTCTTGCATGTCAGTGCGCCCTTCCCTCTCTAGCCTCATCTTGCCCTTGTGTCCTGTTTCCTGTGTCCTGTGCTCCCCACTCTGGCCTTCCTGGGCCCTTTGCCATCCATACTCTGTCCATCACAGCACCTTTACCAAGTGGACCCTCTCTTGGCAATATTGTTCCGTTCTCTCTTCTCCTGAAGGTCCCCAGTCCCCCATATGTCAGTTCAGGGGTCACTTCCTCCAGGAAGCTCTCCTTGACTAAGTCATCAACCCATATGTTTAGAAATTGCAACTTTCTATTTACTTTGTGTGATTACAGATTATGATTCTTGTCCATTAAATTTAAAGGGACCATGCCTTTTGTTTGTTTCTTCTTGACAGTATTCTAAGTACTTAGCCAGAGGCTGGCACACAGTGTGGATTTAATAAATATTTGGATGAAGTGTGCAAAGTCTTAAAAGTAGCTATGTAATTTGTACAGTTTTGTTAGAATGAAACTTGGCTCATTCTAAGTGCACTTGAAACACTCCCCCGTGCTGCACCAGTGGCTAGAAGCCCTGGCGAAACTCCCTCCCTTGCCTGCCTTGCAGACCTGGTAATGAAATGTGCACGAAGCACTTCATAAGCTGGAATGTTCTTTAGAAATGCCAGATATTATCGTGGGTCATATTTAAGAGCTGAATCACTCCGGTTGACTTTTTGACCTTCTCATGGATTTTACTGAAAATTAGTGTCTTGAGGGAGTAGAAAAACAAGGTGGGCTCTTTGGACCAGTGTCTCTTTCTGCGAGACCCAGAAACAGAACAAGAACCAATATTAGGGACAACGTAAAAAGCCATGATTTCTGCATGGTAACTAACGGTCGTGCCTTGAAACTCAGTTTGCTTTCAAGTCTGTGTTCTTCCAGGAGCAGCCCCTGCTCCCTTGGGGGGCAGGATGTGAAAGGGCCCAGCTCCAGCAGCTGTTCCGTGGGGCTCCGTACCCCACTTATTAGATTGTGATTCCTGAGGCTGGGCCACAGGGGCAGCAGGCACCAGTGAAAGTTGCTTCTGCAAAGACAGAGCAGCTGCATCAGCTTTGGAGAAGCGATAGATCAATCCTTGTATGGCATGCAGGCCTAATAGGAAGGAGCACGAGGAGGAGGAAAAGAAAGACAAGACACAACAGATGCCTTTACCTCAGCTAAGGACTTGATTCTCGGATTGTTGCATTTAATCACAATGACATTTTAATGGTAAGGGAGGGGGTGGAGGGCATAGGTGGGTGACTGGACTATTTTCTGCAAGGCTGCATGAATACAAAGCCTTTACCCAGGATGATGTTAGCAAATTAATTAAAGTAATAAGAAATAGGCTTTTGTAGCAAAGAGGTGGAGATGAGGTGAGGGTGGAGAAAGATCCTATTTCTTGGTTCCCACGATGCTCTGGGAATCATTTGTTGGTTAGAGATGCCCTTTTCCCAGGACACTTTGCTTTTCTGGTATTCGTGTTGCTCTCTGGATTCTTCGGAACATAGGGAGACCTGTCCACTGAACTTTAAATCTAGGCAAGTCAGGTATAATTAAGCCATCAAAGTGACCAGCAGATTAATAAATAGGGTAGGAACTATGACTAAGTGAACGCAGTTTTACTTGAAAAAGTTACAGGTCTGGCAACCCTAAACTAGATCCACTTGGGACATCTGCAATTGATGGGAACCAGGCTCACTGATTCACCTTCTCTGATCCTCTTCCGCCTCAGTGGCTGACCTTCTAGGTACTTCAGTCAAGTATGTGACTTCCTGGGGTTTCCACCCACCTCGTTTCCCAGATGAAGCAATGCAGTGAGCCTTTGAAAAGGGTTTCAGTATTTTTCTTAAGAAAGTGTAAGCGTTGGCCCTGACCGAGGAGCTCAGCTGGTTAGAGCATTGTCCTGATATGTCAAGGTTGCAGGTTCAATCCCTGGTCAGGGCATGCACAAGAAGCCACCAACAAATACATAAATAAATGGAATAACAAATCAATATTTCTCTCTTATCCTTCCTCTCTCTCTCTCTAGAAATTAAAAAAAAATTAAACAGAAAAGAAAATGTAAGCATCGTGACAGGGATTGTTATTGGTGTGCGTTGTGACAGTATGATGTGTCAACAGTGCAGGACCAGAGAGCATTCTACCCATGGTTATTCACTGAGGAGAAAAAGGGTCCATCCTAGGCTACACCATTGGCCCATTGGCCTTGGTTCATTCATCTCTGGGTTCTCCCTTGCCCTCCCCATCGGGCTGTACCCAGCGAGGGCCTGGTTCCCTTATCTTTGAGAAGAGAAAAACACACCGAGGGAGCTAAATTCAACAGCTCTGAGTTACAACCCACGTAGGTCCCTTGAAGAACAGTCTCCATCTATAAGGTTAGCTGAGGAGAAGAGAGAGATCATGAGTAGTAACGCTTCTTTTTTTTTTTTAAAGATTTTATTGATTTATTTTTAGAGAAGGGGAGGGAAAGGAGGAAGAGAGGGACAGAAGCATCTGTGTGTGGTTGCTTCTTGTGCGCCCCCTACCGGGGTCCTGGCCTGCAACCCAGGCATGTGCCCCTACTGGGAATCGAACTGGCAACCCCTTCGTTTGCAGGCCCATGCTCAATCCACTGAGCTACACCAGCCAGAATGCAAGGCTTCTTAATAAACTTCTGAAATTAAAAAAACAAATGATATATGCTATTTGTGAGACATTTTTTTAATGAATTAACATTTATATTTGTTGTTTTTAGGTGGGGATATACTTAACATCATTTCACAAATTCGTAGAACAAACCTGTTTTCCTATATTTAACCTAAATATGAGCAGGCCAGTGGTGAAACAGAAGGCATCTAAAGAGAAGACAGTGTCAGGGAAGAGAAGAAAAAACACTCTTCCTCCATCCTCTTTAGTTTTTCACCTGGGACTTGTAAATTAAATTGACGAAAGACAGATTAGCAAAAGAAGAAAATAGATTTAGTTACCTTCTGAGGCATGGGAGTTCCCAAATAAATGTGACTCAAGAGGCTGTTAGATATGGGGGCCTAGATACCATCATAATAGGGAATGGGGAAGGACGAAGGGGCACTTCTGGGAGAACATGAGACATTTTGAAAGATAAATGGGCCTTTAGGAGAATAAATGGGAGATATGATAGCTTTGCCACGATGTCTTTGGGTGGGTGCCTCTGTTTTCCTAGAAGAGATTAGAGTTGCTCTCTGAAGAGGGACATATGACAATCAAGTTCTTTTGGGAGGCTCTGTATTTAGGCAGAAAAGGGATTTCAGGAACTTAGACGTCTTCAGTTCAAAATAATTCTTATGCCAAAGTGGCATATTTTGGGGTGGCATACCCGGTTCTGTTTCATTAAAGTCTGGAACCCTAAGACCAAAAACTCTCTGTTTAAAACTCTCCAATGGCTTTTTACTTTTATTTAGCTTTTATTTATTTTTATTTAGTCTTTTTCCACGGTCCCTTTCCTCTAAGCTCACTCCTACCCCATGCCCCAAACATCCATGCTTCCTGTGTCCTCCGAGGCTGAGAGCACAGTGCCACAGAGGTGCCCAGATCTCCCAGGAAGTGAGGCCTTCTCCGGCACCCTACCTGAGGATTCCATTCCTGCCTTTCCACTTTCGTCTTAGCGCTTCCCCTATGTGGTGTATATTTGCCTATTGGTGGGCACTGAAATGCAAGCTCCATGAGAAAGAGGGCTTTGTTTCATTCACTTCTCTGACCCCACTGGCACATACTAGGCACTCAATAAATTTTGAGCAGGGCAGAGCCAACAGCTGTCCCTCACAGAGCTCACTGTTTAGAGCTGACAGGAAACGCATACCTAATCTCTGGCCCGCAGGCGGCAGCGGAGCAGCTGTCCTCTGTCCGGGAGCTGGGGCCCGCGGGAGCACGGGGCCCGCACGCGGCCCACACGCGGCCCTGAGGTTGCGGCGGTGTGTAAAAGGAGCTCGTCTTTGCTCTTCCCACCCTCCGTCTGTTCAAATGCACTAAGGCTTCTAGATTTGGCTTAGTGGAAGCACTGGAATATTGCCCTGCAGAAGACCACTCAGTCTGAATATTTTGTCAGCTTTGTTTTAATTTTCTGAAGATTCAAATGTCATCATTTTATTAATTTTAAAAGAATGTTTTGTTTGTGTGTTATTTTCGTTGAACTCCTGGTGTGATTTTTATGAATGTGATGATGATGTTATCAGTAGGGGTATCACCAGCACTGACATCTCCCTCCTTTCTAGGTAGCATCCTTCCTCCTTCTGCAAACCCCTGATACTCGATGGGGTACGCAAGCTAACAAATTATGCTTAAGCCAGTCTCAATTAGGATTCCGTCACTTGCAAATGATAGACTAGCACAGGGATGATATGTCGACAGTGGGTTCGTAAATGGATTGAATTATGTTAGGTTTTTCTAACATTTATGCATGTCCTCTTCAACATTTAGTATGGCATTTTACTCAGAGTACATGTTCAAAATTTAGACAACTTGATATTCTTAACACCCAAACACACATACAAAGAGAACTGAAAAGTTATTTTGACAAAAGCAACAGTCTTGGATGAGTGTTAACTAGGAGTGTTTTGCTTTCTAACGTGGTATCGCCGTTAAAGCCAGTGATGGCAGGATCTATATTCCTAGAAGAATTGTTTCTTATTTTATATTGGCTAAGTCTATCCTTCAGTTGCTTGAAAATAATGTTGTTACAAAAAAGACAAGAGGATACAACCTCAAACGTAAATTCCCAGAGTGGAGGGGATGGTGCAGTTTGGTGGGTGTAATAATAACGGTAACAGTAATCCCAGCACAACATTAAGAAGGCCAAGCTCTGTTTGAAAAGCTTTACGTAATCCTTTCACTGTGTCTTCCCAATAATTGTCATGTAGGAATTATCATTCCCATTTTACTGAAGAGGAAACAGAGGCTTAGAGAGATTGTGTGACTTAAATGGAAACCGGAACAAGAACCTAGAGAATAGTCTGGAATTCCTGCTGGGCTCCCTGGGACTTGTCCATCCTGTCGGGAGACAGTCTTTAACCTCCCAGAGCCTGATCACAGATTTGGGATTGTTTTACCATCTCACGGGGAAACGACTGGCTTAAGGAGGTTGATAATTGTTTTTAAACTTTCTAGACTCAAGTCACCTGTGAAGAAAGTCAGGGACCCTGATTCTTTCTTGCTCTCCATGGCGGGAATAGCTTTCCAAACCTGAATCCTAAACACTTTACATATATTCATGTCAGAAATTGTCCCGGTGGGGGCAATGAAGCCATCGCTTAGCCCGTAAAGAGCCATTTAATCCAAAACTGTGCACCCTTCTGCTGGAAAGGGGAGGAGGACAGGAGCTGGGTACACCCTGCCCTAGACCTCACGGGAGGAAGCAGCCCCAGACCTAGAGCTTGGCAAGCAGACCTGCAAGCTGCAGGGAATCTCTTTTAAAACCAATCGTTTGTGAATGCACTGGAGCTGCATCTGAAGCCTGTGGTGGCATGGGGGTTAGGTCAGTGGCTGCGAAAAGTCCCTGGGGCAAGGCCCATGGGTGGCATTGAGTGTGTCGCCCTGCCTGGCCACACGTTAGGGTCAAGCCCACTGCAGAGAGACATTCAGTCTGATTACCTGCCACAGCGGCCGTTTGAGGTGAAAACCCTTGGAAGAGGAGCAAGGTGGAGATGGAGGGAAGGGCTGCAGGGCAGGGGGTGAGGGGGGGTTGGGAGAGGAGATTCCGGCAGGAGGATCCCCTGCATCAGCTTCCTGGTTACTTTTGGTGTCCTGGTACCCTGAGCATACCAGCTTGTCTTTCCTTCTTTCTTCCACCCTTGGTTTTTTTCTCTTATTCTCCCTGCATAGAAATACTTGATCTTGGAAATAACAGAATTATAAAACTACCCTTTGTAGGGGAGAAAAATAATTTTCCCTCTCCCCTTCTCAGTTCTTGACTGAGACTCCTGTAATAAAAGACACATTACCGGGAGAAAAACAGAAGTTTATTGAGGTGTAGACCTGTACACACATGGGAGAACCCCGGGAAGAGGAGCTACTCCAAGGGGTGGCTTAGAAGTCAGGCTTTAATACCATCCTTATAGGGAAAGGTGGTGGGGGGTGTGGAGAATAGTGGGTTTTTTTAGGGGAGAGTAAATGATTTTTAGGAAGGATGAGGGTCCTTAGAAGAATAGATGGGAGGTATGACAGTTTGTGACAAAGTCTGTCTGGGCGTGGCGTCCACCTCAGGTCTCCTCTCCTGTGATCAGAGCCCATGTCTCCTGGTTGACGAGACTGCCCGGCAGGGGATCTATGACAACTGAGGTCCTTTTGGAGGATGTGTCTTTAGGCAGATGAGCAGAGTTCAGAGAAAGCCTCTCCCCGTATTTGCTGTTTTTCAAGTGCCTACAGCTCCAACTCATCAATATACCCAAGTAGCGTATTTGGGAGTGGCATGTCCTGAACTCCGATAGTCATATTTTGGGGTAACATATTTTGCTGCCCTTCACTATTGAAAACGTGATCGGTGGAGGTATTTGAGCCAGTGGATCTGTCTGAACCAGCTATATAATGGAGAAAAAACTCACTTGCATGTTTTTGCCTCCAAGTACTGTGCCATTTAGTCTGAGTCCAGAACGAGTGTACAACTTGGAAAGGACAAAACTGTGAAAATAAATGCAACACATTTGTGTCGATTTTAAGAAACGATCATTTTCACTTTTTTCAAAGATATAAGCAGTGATTTTTTTTTTTTTAAAGACTAGGTTAAACACTATTCTACAACGTAGAGAGAAAATTTTAAGAGGAAGGTTGCTCATAGGGGTGGGGGTGGGGTGTTTATTATTCACAGGGAACACTTCTCAGAAGGAGCTGAATTGCTCTGGCGAAAATGTCCCCCCTGAAACTTCACGTAAAGTCATGGGTTTACCCAGGACCCAGTGGAGGGAACAGAGCTGTGACTCTGCAACAGCTGCTCCTGGTGGGAAGGGGGACCAGGCTGCAGACTTGTGTCCGCTTCCCATAGAAGATCATAGAACGTAGGTCCAGCCCTAGCTCACATTACAAGGCAGATGCCTGATACATGAGTTACTCATCAGGAAATCCATCAAGTTTCATTTCTGTCCACCTCACAACTTTGAAGGCCCTTACAGTGAATCCATAAATGTCATGTGGACTTTTCTTTTTTATGAGTTGATTAATTTATTATGTGCAAAATTTAGACATAATTTCTTTACTTTTAATAACATTCTGCCACCAGCAACTGTCCAGTTTGATGTGACAGTCCTGGACATTTCCCTCTTTTTGATTTCCACAAATACTCCCTTTTCTAAAGTTGGCCAACCCGTTTTCCCTTCAGACCCGTCAGGGGGTGAATTACATAATCTAATATCACTTTTCTCTTCCTCCGCTTCAAAATAACCTAACGCTCATCAGTGTATCAGTAAAAAGCCAACCTTGATTTGGTGATTGATTGATATTGAGATGAACCATGTTAACCTACTATCCTCTTAAGTAACCAAGAGTTTTGGGAAAATTGACCTGTGAACATTCAGGCAGTGTTACTGTAAATATAATTTCTCTCTGCCCTGCTAGAAATGCATAGCCCTTATCTCCGAGGTGGAGTTACGAAGATTATGGGACATATGTGCACGGTTATCATGCAGTTCTTAAGCACACTGGCCCATCTACAACACCAAAGAAATCCCAATTCTAAACACAACTGGATACGCTATGGGAAGTGACGAATGTGTGGTAAACTGGGTGTCAGTCACCGTTAATGGGCCATGACCGATGGGAACCTTTCTGCCTCTTTCATGTTCACCCTGAAGGGATTTTTTTTTCTCCTAATGAAAACGTGCTAGGAAGGAAAAGTTGGGATAATAATTTCCTCTCTTTCCCTCTTGTTGGCTTCAGCAAGCAAGTTCTCCTTTAATGAAACGCATGAAGGGCAAGTGTGAGGGCGTCCTGCTTGAAGTTTGAGACAACCCTCTCTGGCAATGCCAGGTGCCTGCCAGGGAGACTGAGAACTGACCCCCTTCCTCGCCAAGGAAGCCACTCCACACTGCCACATGCACTCTGCCCAGCGGAGACTCTTGAAGAGGAAGAGTTTCAAAGAAGCAGGGTGTGTCACAGCAGCTGCTGCATCAAACAAAGGCAAGCAGATTAAATTAATTTAGGCTTCAAAATCAGCCCCATTCTTTAATTCATAAAATACTTCAAACAGGGTGAGAAATGTCATCTCCCAGATGATTGAAGCTAATCCACTTGATCTCTTTTTTCCCCTTGCATCTGAATGCACACTATCAAGACATACCTCACCAGTCAAAATAAACCCTGGGTTCCCAACCCTTCCGTTTGCTTTTAATAAGAGTCTTCCCTGCTCTGTACACACAACAAACTCAGTTTAAGGGGCTGTGTGCAAAAAAGAGGAACAATGTACTCATTACCGTCTGTTAAGTTGCCAGCACTTGGCAATTAAAAGGTATGGCCTGTGGAAACACTGCAAAAACAGCAGTCAGCCCCATTGTCTTCTCATTAACACGACTGTTATTTTAGCTCTCCAGGTACCAAACTTAAGAAACGAAACATCCTTGGCTCCTAAGGCACTCCAGGAAAATAAGTTGCTGACAGCTAGGACTTGCGGAAAGGACTGTTTATACTATAAATAAATTTGCACATCCTTGTGGTCGTAATGAATACACTTCCACACCCATTCCATTGGACTAGATGCAGAAACCATTTAAAGGGACATCAAAGTCCTGCCCAAGCGAATGGCTCTTGTCCTACTTATGATGTCAAAGCGGGTACTGCTGAGTAATGAATCCTTGAGGGATGCAGAAATTTGGGTTTCTTCCTGCAACTTGCTCTGTTGTCGACGCCTCCGACGTCGTGTGAGAAGGGACTGTGGAGACTCCCGTTTGTCTTCAGCCAGAGCTCCTGACTGCTTGGCAGTCAGTGAAAAATGATGACCTGAACCTTTGCCATTTGCCAAGTGTGAGGACTTTGTGGCAAAGAGGAATGCTACTCTCTTAGATTCCACATTCCTCCTGGTTTCCCTGTGTGGGTGGAAAGATGGCCAAGAATGTAAGTGATTCATTCAAATTCTCCTCCATTCGAAAGAAACAACCAAGCCCTCTGTTTTTCCCATTCTGTCAATATCCAATTTGATGTTTTATGCTGATGCGCTTTCCTGGCAAGAGACATACCTTCATAGCTTTTCTTATAATTTCACTAGAAAATATAAAACACTGATTTTCTTTTTAGGTAAATGGGGGAAAAGTCCCTTTGAAAAGAAGAGACACAAGGGATGTTTTTCTTAATTATAAAGGCAGTATTTACTCTCAGATTAAAAGTATAATTGCAGTTGCTTAAGACTTGAATAGTTTTCAGAAAAAAGTCCCTAAAGTTACTTTCTCAGTAAATTTCAGTAAATTTCTCAGGGGCCTAATGTTTATTTTAACCAGAGCCATAAATTTTCTTCCTAAATGCAGTCTTTTGCATTGACATTAGGCAGTGTGAGAGACTAAGATCATCGTGCAATTTTAATGATATGCTGGTTTATACTTTACTTTCATGGCCAACTTGCATTTTCAGGATTTTGTTCGATAAGACCATACGATGCTTTGTTAATTAAAACTTGATCTTGGAAAACATGTAAATCTTATATAAAATTAACACACACTCTTAAAGTGGTTGCTTTTGAAGAGAGCCTCCCAAGAAATAACCTTGTGTGGAAAGAAAAGTGAAACCACCTTCAGCTAGCAAGAACCAAATGCCAAATACCTGGAAAATCAGATGTTTTGCTCCTCATTAAGTCAGATTTAAAAGCAGTACTAAGTTATAGCCTGGCTGATTTTTCACTTTTTTGGAAGAAAAACAAGTCTGGGTACTAAACTCGTCACAGTAATTATCATCCTCATGTGGGTTTAATTATGAAAAAAATTAAGGTTTTAAGTTTCATAATTGTCATCATCATGTTCCAGTTTCCAGGTCAGGCCTGGTGCTGCGTGGGAAGGATCGAGAGTGGCATCTAGCTCGCCCGGGGCGCTCTGCCTCTGTGGGCGCCCTTTCTTTTCCTTGCCCGTATTTCTTCTTTGAGCTTCTAATGGGACCTGCTGAAAACTGTTCATCTGGGGGAACTTCGTAAAACTGTGGAGAAAAACAACTTCAGTGAGGGCTGGGAGAGAGGAATCATTAAGACCAGGACTGAAATCCAGCACGGGACGCTGTGAGGATGCCTTCTGACTGTAACTCCACGCATGGGGGTAGACTACCTGTGCACACATCAGGGAGGGTTGTTGCAATTTCCCGCACACAATCTTGTGTGGGCGGGTGTTGTTGAGAGCTACTAGTGCATCAGATGGCCCACTGGCATTTGTTTATTTATTTAGTACATTAATTAAATTTATCGGGGTAGCATTGGTTAATAACATTATATAAATTTCAAGAGTACAACTTTATAATACAGTATTTGTATACTCTATTGTATACTCGCCATCCCAAGTCTAGTCTCCTTCAGTCTCCTTGTATATGATCTCTTTTACCCTCTTCCTCTTCCCCACCCACCTTCCCCTCTGGCGGCCTCTCTTTAATATTAGCTTGTTTATAACCTGCTTTCTTCCAAAATGGAATTGAGAGGCAGCTTACAAAACACACAACAGGGTAATAATCAAGAGAACAAGGTTGGAAGAAAATAAGTCTAGAGAGCAGGGATTGGCAGAGTCTCTCTGTAAAGGGCTGGATAGCGCAGACTTTTGACCTTTCAGGCCACACAGTTTCCCTCGCGACAGTCAGTTCTGCTGTTGTGTCACAGAAGCAGCCATAGACAATAGTCAAATTATCCATTGTGTTTATTGAAACAGCAAACAGGCAGCGGGCTGAGTTTGTCCACAGGGACTCTTGATGAAGATCTTTAATGTTAAAATTAAGCTAACAAAGATATATTATAGTGAACTGTATAACTGAAGGGCCTGTATAATTGCTCCAAGGTATTCGGGTTTAGTTTCGAGTTTCTGAAGGTGAAAGCAAAGAGGAAACTGGGCTTATTTTGGGAGACCCCACTTTCCGTGAGAGTCACACCCATTAGTTGCTCTGGAGAAGTTCTGGCATTGTGGCTTTGATAATCACCCAGAGGTCCCGAGAAGGGGGCCTTAGGCGGTTTAAGGACAGAGTCCACAGCATCGTATTTTCAGCAGCCAGCTGCATATATATGGCTATGTGGCTACTCATCCCTCTAAGTGAGCCAAGGGCATCATTCCAAAGTACAGATCAGAAAAACTGACTAAGGACATAGGCACATGGGTTGCTGGTGATCTGGTCTTGAGTCAGTGTCAAATGGAGACCATTTAGCTGAAGGAAAAAGCTGCCAGCTTGTCTTCCAGACAGTCCTCCGTAAGTACTGAGCTGTTCTTCTCATACCCGGCCGCGGGCAGGTGTCAGGATTCCCCTGTAGCTACAAGGCGCTCTTTCAACCGGGAACAATTATATTCCTGTTCGTTCCTCCAGGTTCAGGGCCAGCCAGGCTCAGGTCCCAATTCCTGCTCCATCATGAAACATAAAAAGAAGTCAGATGGCAATTACTTTCATGTCTTGTTATTACTTCAACCCCTTGATGACTGGTGTTGTAATGATTACTATTTATTTAGATGTTCCTAGGTGCCAGGCGCTTGGGTAAGCACCCTGTGTGCATTATCTCATTTCCTTCTCACAGCCCTGTGAAGGTGCACCCTACTTCTTTTCAGGTGAGAAAACAAGCTCAGAGAGATCAGTGGCTTCTTGCCCAGTGTCACTCATGTAGTATGTGGATATGAACATAGGCTCTACCTGACTCTTAACCAAGGCCCTTGGCTAACGTCTCTCTCAACAGGGTCCTTGTGACTTACGGGATTCCTGACCTTGACACACCTCTGCTGACTTTCCAGTCGTCTTCCCGGCTTCCTGGATGCCAGGGCTTGCTTCTCCGTTACCGGTTACTTTTAGCTGTAGCTCTTCAGCATCTGGAATCCTCACAGTCCTTGGTGTCTCATTATACTACCCTGCTCAGAATTTTCACTTGCATTGCTTGAACCTCCACCCTTTCCCTGGTTTCTACTTCCACTAATTCTCTGACCCTCACCCTTCACCTCCCCACCGCCTTTCCTTGGCCATACTTGCCATTACTGCTACCTCCACGTCAGTGCGAACAAAGACGGAGTGTTCAGTCCCCGTATAATTTCTACGGTCTTTGTAGCTGTGGTCTACATCTGGTTTCCTAAAGGCCAGTGACAGTAAAGGCATATTCAACCTCATGGTGACACATGCAAGATAACATATGGAATAACAGAATATTGTTCTTACTATGGCAATTCTCTTCACACATAATATCAAGGAGACTTCATAATAATACTGGTAGCATTTTATTGGCCAGACCATGCCCCATAAATGGAGAACGTTAGTAATTTTCCAAGACCAGCTTTGGGTTACAAAGAATGTTATTAAACAAACTATTAAAGATATAAAGATTCCTGAAGTGGCAAGCATTTTCTGTCTTCAGTGATGAAAAACAAATACGCTGTTCATATTGCAGACATGTATAACCTATTGGACTGTTTCAAGAACACAATGGAATGGAGTCAGTGAGTAAGAAAGAATAAAAACTAAAATCCGTTCATTCATTCAGTCATAGATCGGCTGAGAGAGAGCCAAGGTCATAGCTAGGAGGATAATCTGAGGGCCAAGTCTGAAGAGAGAGAGAAACCAGAAATGGAAGAATCAGCAATGACGTAAAAAGCCAGAAATTATGACAGCTGCATGGCATGTGGCCTGAGGAATGGGTCAGGGTAAGAAGTTCAAAACTAAGACCCTGGATAGTAGAAGCACTAAACTCTTATGAGGCAGGGGGGTCAGCTTTGCTGCTTACAGCATAGGGACCAAGCATGGTGACCTAGGGACCCTTGAATGGGATGATTCACAAGTGGCAAGAATTCCTCCTTTACTATGTCAGTTGATGACTTACTCAGTTCTTGAAATCTCATTAAAATGATAACTTTAGCTACTTCCTGGAAGTGGAATAGCTTATCATGAAAAATTTCAGTGGAGCCTTATAAGTTGTACCAATTATCTACTGGTTAATGGCACCTTTGTGTAACAATGACTATTCTTCAAAAAGCAGAAAATGAACATAGTCCTTTTCACATTGTAAACTTAAACTTTAAATAATGTCATAGTGACCCAGTCTTTAGGATGGTGTGTTTTAATGCAAAATGCTCACTTAATTCACGAAAGCAGGATAAAAAACGTCATAACCTAGTGTGAGATTTGTTAATTTTATGCAAAACTCAGTGGAATCTTAGGGTTGCTGGACCAGTTGCTGAGATGTGTGTGATGGGTGTTTGTCTCTTTATTTGCCCACCTTTGAAGATGCTGTGTTAAGAAGAGAGAAGAAACTTCCCCAAGCCCTTGGAGTGTGTGTGGGGGGGCACCTTCTTCTGGGCAGAACCAAGTTTGGCAAGTCTCTGAGGTCTGGAGTGAAATACAATAAAATTTGCATTTATATAGCACTCCTTATGCTCTTGCTTTATATGTGCTATCCATATTAAATAAAAACACAATTAAGAGTTAGTTCTAAAATACCAGGTCAAACATATCAAACAAAATCAGGAATGGCAATTAGTGCTAGAATACCAGAACAAACAGATGGCTATTGAGTTTGGATTTAAAAAGAGAAATAGGATGCGCCAGCTGCATATCAATAGAGGAGAAATTCTAGAGCTTGGGCTGGCGAGGCTGGAGGCTGGGCTACAGAAAGAGCCGAGTTGGGCCAGTGATCAGACCCCTGCAGAGGGATTATTAGAAGCCGCGAAAATTCAGCGCAGCTTAGTCACTGGGCACGTACCATGTACCAGGTGCTATGCCCTTCGCGGAGGACCCAGAGATAATCAGACTCGATTCTGTCTTCAAGCCACTTAGAGTCCAGTCTAAAAAAGAACTGCGAAACCCCTTGAGGGACTTTCACTATTTGCGGCAATGTAATACTTTAACCCAGGTATAAATATAAGTCTGTGCTAACTCAGCCTGAAAGCTCAAAAGAAATTCAGCTCAGGTCCCTTATCTATCTCTTATCTGCTCTGAAACCCAAAAGCTCTGGAAACCAAAAAGATTTTCTTAAGCTGGAACTGACACTTTCTGATTTTTATCTATCCTGCTGGGTGTGAATATTCGTATGATTCATTGCAGAAGTATTAATGTGTTTGATTATGGGGCCTTATTCCAGGCTCTGCTGAGTGTGTTACATGTAATCTAATACAGTTTGGGCTCCGTTTTACCTTTCCAAGGTCCAGAAAGATCTGAATTCTGAAATCCAGATTCCAGAAATGTGGGTAAAGGGTTATGATCAGTCATAAACTGTTTCCTTTCTAGCCTCCCTTTATTCACTGTGCATTCCCTACTAAGTCACTATCTGCCTTTGTTCGCCACGCTCCAGCGAAAATTACGCTCATCCATGCCTCGTTTTGCCTGATTCCCTAGCTCTTCGGTTTGCCTTACTTCTTCCAGATCGGGTGGCAAAGGTGCAACATCCCCCTTTGTGCTGGCTCTACCTTGACTTCATTCGGTGAGACTGTAGTATTTACAATTCCCTGAAGCTCCTGGACCAAAACTGTGCTTTGTCCGCACCTTTTTCCCCACAGGGCCTCACTTACAGCAGTTCTAAGGGATAATGGTGATGAAGGAGCTCCCCCAGGCCTGGATCTCCAGTCTTCACACCCATTACTCTCCCCAGGAGAGCTCATCCATTCCCAGCTGTTACCTGGGCATAGGCACCTGAATCTACCTACTTGGGTCTAACCTGTCACTGGAATTCCTTTTTCATTGTCGCAGGTGTTTACCGCTCTCTTCACCTAATTGTCTTGCTAGCACCTCATTTTTAACACATCCCCTCAAAAGTGACACACACACGCGCGCACACACACACACACACAAGCCCTGCTTGAAGACTTGCATACGTGTGGATTGGTAGAAATTGGTAGTAAGGGACTGCATGAGTGGTAGTTGGAAAGAGGGAAGAAAACTTTCCTTCCCTTCCTCTCCCTCCCTCTCTCTCCCTCTTTTACGATATCCTTTGATTGTTGCACCTCTGCATATATTAACTTAAAAATAAGATAATTTGTTTTTCAAAAAAAGAAGAGTTATGTGACATTCCAAAAAAGGCAAAACTATGGAGACGGCGAGATCAGTAGTTAGCAGGGGATTGGGAGAGGGAGGGATGCATAGGCAGAGCACAGAGAATGTTGAGGGCAAGGAAATGATACTGTCTGACACTGTGAATGGGGGCTGTGTGTCATTGTATGCTTGTCAAAGCCCATAAACCGTGCACCACCAAGAGTGAACCCTAATGTAAGCGATGGACTTTGGAGGCTAACAATGTAGGTCCATTCGCTGTAACACGTGTTCCACTCGGGTGGGGCTGTTGCTAGCGTGGAGGGCATGCATGTGCGGGGACAGGAGATATGTGGGAATTCTCTGTACTTTCCAGGCAATTTTACTGTGAACCCAAAACTGTTCTAAAAAGTAAAGGTAGAACTATTGCTTTAAAAAAGAAAAAAAAAGGGCTTATACTGAGCTTGAGTGCTAGAGATTTTGATACAGGCTTACTACATTTGTGTTAATTATAGTGGAGACATAATGATTATTCATAAGAAGACGTAGTCTGCTTCTACCAACGTCCTGTCTCACTCCCTTGGGCTGGATCTGTTGGAGTCTCTGTGGACTCTGCTTTGTCTTCCATATCTAGTGAATCTTGGGCCTCCCCACCCTTCCTTCAGAAGGTCATTTGGACTTGGCCTTCTGACATGATGTTGGCCACCTCTGTGAGTCAGGCTTTCTTTCACTCACCCTTGAAATACTTTAACAGAATTCTTGGACATTTCTACCTTTTCTTTACCATCTTATACAATAATTGGCTGATTAAAATGCATTTCCCTCCCTTACTAATGTGGCCCAGTTGATTGGACATAGTGCACAAAGTGAAAGGTTGCCGGTTCGATCCCCTGTCAGGGCACATGCTTAGATTGTGGGATCGGTCCCCCGGTGGGAGCATGTACAAGAAGCAACTGATTGGTGTTTCTCTCTCTCTCTTTCTCCCTGCCTCCCCCCACTGAAAATAAATAAATAAATAAACAAACATTTTAAAAAAGCATCTCTGCTTTCTTCATATCAATTCCCTCCTTTAAAAAACCCACGGTGCTTCTTACATCAAGTCCGAGCTCTTTCTTGACTCTGGGAGACTCAAGTTTACCATCTATACCTTCTTGCCAAATGTCTTTCTCACTCGTTCCAGTACACACTGCCCTTACTCCTATCTGTCTCATGTGTCTTTCCTGGGAATTGATTCTTCTTCCCCACTCATTGCTCTCTATCCCAAATCCAGCTCCTGTATGGACTTAGATTTATTTTGTTCTTTCATACTTAAGGCTGTGCTGTAAACTTAACATTGAACTCTGATCTTTTTGGTTTGGTGTTTATGGGAGTATGTGGATGACTGATTTTATTTGTAGAAATGAGAACTGCACACCTGGGAGACAGTCATGTGACTTCCGCCCGCGTGCTCTGGACCTTGGGCTGGTTCCGGTCTGGTGCACGTGCATCACAGAGATTTATGCTTATGAAACAAATCCTGGAAGGGATCTTGGTGACGGTAACTTGCGAGATTCGCTTGGGTTCTAGGTAGCCTCGAGCAGAAGGTCGTTTCAAAACTGGCCTCTTCTAGGGTCTTTAGGGCACTTTGTGGCTCCTCCGAACAGGCAGAGGTGCTTTGGAAGCTGGGCAGTATGATATAAAATTAACCTCTCTGAGTTTTGGCCCATATATATTTGTAGGAAGTGGGTTTTATACTTGCCCTTCCAGCTTTTCATAACCCTTAACAAAGCTCAAGAGAGACAAAAATGTGAACTAATCATACGAACCAGGGTCAGTAAATTGCAGCACACCAGCCAACGCCAGCCTGCTGCCTGTTTTCGTATAGCTTGCCAGCTAAGAATGGCCTTTATATTTTTAAGCAGATGATATATTATAGAATTGTACACTTGAAACCTATATAATTTTATTAAGCAATGTTACCCCAGTAAATTTAATAAAATTAAAAAAATAAAAAATATAAACATTTATAACGTGAACATTAAATGAACTTCAAATTTCAGTGTCCATAAATAAAGTTTTATTGGAACACAGCCACATTGATTACTTATTGTCTGGGGCTGCTTTGTGCTACGAAGGCAGAGCTGAAAAGGTGCGACTGAGACTAAACGAATGGCCTGTAAAGCCGAAATATTAACTGTCCAGCCCTGACAGAAAAAGCTTGCCCACCTATGTAAACACCAGCACACACTAAAGACATTCTTATCACGGCTGTGATCTTTCTGAATGGACCCGGGCCTTGGAGCTTTGTAATCGCTGGGCCCTGGCTTGGCACGACCCAGCCAGGCGCCTTTCACGTATACAATGGGAACAGCGCCCCCTGGAGGAGGTCGGAATCGGCAGCAGCCCGGTGCGGTTGGAAGGCCCCTTTACTGAGGGAGCCGGCCTGACTCGGATGACCGCCAGCCAGCTGGGCTAAGACCTCGCTGGCTGTGGAACTTGGGGCAGATCACATAACCGCTCTGGGCCTCAGATCCTCAAATCCTCAAATCTGTAGAGAAGTGGGGGCTTGTACAATCAGTGGATTTCAAGGTCCCGCCCTCCCTATGTTCCTCTATGCCTTTCCTTAGCAGAATCCTCTACTCAAATGAATTCTCACATAGACCCCTCAGACATTTGACAGCTAAAAGCAGAGCGTCCCTGCTAGAAGTGAGTTCTGGCCAGAGTCCCTCAGAGGGTACATATGCAGAAGAAATTCGCAAACTCCTTCCAGCCTACCAGATAAGGGTTCTTGGGTTCAGGTCCTCCTCACTGAGAGCAGCCCAAACCCACAGCTAGATCAGACCGGTTCTTTTCCGAGAGCTTGTCGGGACCCACTGGGCAGTTCCCCAGACTCTGGGGCCAGTATTCTGGCCAGTCAAATGGAATTTTCCCTGGTGCTAGCTCTTCCCATCAGGGAATTATCACCCAGATGCTCTTAATAACACCAGCTAAAATTTACTGAGCGTTTACTGCTTGCCAGACACTGAGCTAAGACTCCATAATGTGCCTTTTGTCACTGCATACTGACCGCGTCCAAATGAAGTACTGTAATTATTCCCATTTTACAAACGACAGAGCAGGCCTGGAGAGCGTCTCGCACAAAGATATGCCACTGTGAAGAGTGCAGTGACTGGGTATAAGTGCAGACAGTGGGACGTTAAAACCCATCCCTTCCGAGGGAGTGTGGATGCCTTCTTCTTTCAGCCTACTTTTTAATCAACGGGCATGAGGATTTATTTATAACTCACTTGCTGTGTGACTTTGGGTGCAGACTTAACCTTTCTGAGCTTCAGTTTCCTCATTGGTCAAAACGGAATGACAGGGGCGATTAATGTGTGGATTAGTGGGAGGAAACATGTAGCTAGGGCCTGGCATCACTCAGCACTCAGTAACCATTGCCTTCTATTATTATGATCATTTGTTATCCACTTGTCTTTTCTGTTCCTCTGAGTGTGAGGCTCCGAGCCTTTCCACGTTGATGTAGTCTGCCTGGGCCGTCTCTAATGCCTTGTTCGCTCCCTTTATGGAAGTCCTTTTTTTTTTTTTTTTTTTTTTTTGAAAGACCCAGTTAAAAGCTGCTTTCTTTAGGAGGTCTAACTCTTTTCACTTGCCCTAATGGCCAAGGTAGCATCTTGTTTTATTGAACGTCTTTCAATAATACCCTCAAGTTCATTGATTGTTCTCTGTGTGTGTTTTACCTTTTCATCGACACTACCAGCCCCACTGTGCTGAGACAGATGTTGGCTACAAAGGGCAGTAGGAAAAGCATGGACTTTTTAATCTGAAAGACCAGGATTAAAATTCTGAATCTATCTTTGCTTAACTGGGTTCTTGGGTTCATAATCTAAACTCACCCGGCCTCAGTTACTTCCTCTGTAAACAGGAACAACTATTCTTGCTTTCCTTACAAGTTGCTATGAGGATTAAATAAGATGGCGCTATAAAAACTCCCTTGGCATCAAACCTGCCCCAAATTGCTTCCCTCTTTCTTGCACATATTATCGGGTTTTGCACTTTGTAGTTGTTCTCTAAAAACTAGTTCATCAACGAGTGGATAATGTAAGAAAGATTTAAATATTTCTCCAGCCTCCCAAACAATTTGTCAATAAAGGAATAAAACAGCGGGATCTATCCCAGGGCGGCTGAATGCACTCATGCTCACTTTCTTCATGGGTTTCATCGGTAAGGGGCCATGATGTCTGTAAAGATTGAGACAGGTCTTGCCCTAGAGGAGCTGAACATCTAACAGAAGACAGAAGGCACGGGTATGTGTGGGATGTGCTCAGGACCTCAGGCCAGTGAACTGGGAGTTCAGAGAGGAGGTATGGCCCTGCCTCGTCCTTGCCCTACAAGATCTCACAACATAACAGGGTCATAAAAAAATATGGGCAGGAGGGAGTAATATCTGAGGGGAGAGATGGTTTGGTGTCAAATAAAGGTTAGGTACAATAAACAAATACCATAGAGTTTAGGAGAAGGGGACATCTCTGAGGCATTTTCCACATGATGGTCAAAGACTAGTGAGTGTGGGGGAAATATTCGGGAATGGAGAGCTTTGTTGTGGAGAATTTGTCTAGGACAGAGGTTCCCCACCTTAGTTGTGCATTGGTTTCACTGGAGGAGCTTAAAAATCAAATCAAACGAACAAACGAAAAACCCCGAAAATCCCCTAACCTCATGGCAGAATCCCCACGTAGAGCAATTCAGATTTAATTGCTCTAGCGGGCCGCCTGGACTTTGGAATTTTTAAAATTTCACATTAGAACTTTTTGCAGTGATAGAAATGTCCAGTACTGTGGGCACTAACCCCAGGTGGCTACGGAACCCTTGAAATGTGGCTAGTTGGACTGAGGAACTAAATTTTAATTCATTTACATTTAAATGTCCAATAGCCACATGGGGCTGGTGGCTTCTGAGTTGGACGGCATAGGCCTAGAGCAATTTGGAAGGAGATTTCTATGAGCCACACTCACTGTGTGCATAACCTACATTATTTCATTGGCAAAAAAGGCTTCATCCCACCACAAACCTTCACGCCCTCAAAGCAGCCCTGTTTTTACCATTAGAGGGGTCAGGAAACATGCCTGGGGTTTCACAGGTCGACACCGTGGAACGGGCTGCGCGGGGGAACTGGGCATGATGTTCTGATCACTCTCAGATGAAGCTGTGTAGGGCCGGGTTAAGGGCTTTGGGTGTCAGAGAGTTTCCTCATCTGTTGTCCCAGGAGCACATAGAGAACCGCACACTTCTGCCAAAGAAAGGGAAACGTTGGGAAGCACCAGCCCGGCCCCAGCTGGGAATCACGGAGCTCACAGGCCCTGAATTGCTGAATTCTAGCAACACAGCCTTAAATGGGGCTGAGTGATCTGCATAAGGGCCTTGGCCAATACCAAATAACTCAACAGTGAGTTTTGGCCAATCAAAAGGTTCTAGAACAAAACCGAAGCACTGTGCTTTGGAAGGTACAGTGGGGAGGCCCGCTGGGGGCTTCCTGGAGGGGATTTTTGAGGTTCGAAGACAAGGTGGCTGGTAGAGTACAGCAGCTCAGGTTTGCCTCGCCTCGCTGCCTCTTCAGCTTGCTAGTAGGGCCCCGTCCATTGCGGTTTTGACAACATACCCGCCATATTTAGAGACGTAAGGCTAACTTATTTGCATTTCGGGTCTTTCCAGGAGAGATGAGGATAACAAACAGGCCATGCAGAGCCGTGGACGTGTGGAGATGAACCTTTATAGCTAAACCTAGAATGGAGATGGTGGGTCCGAATTCCCCAGAAGGAAGCAACCCGTCTAGTGAGGCTGCCTTTGAGAGAGGCTGCCGAGAATGGGACATTTGGTGATGACAGGGATGCCTTCCCACTTGCCAGTGGGAGAACGTAATCACAGTGGCAGGGCCAAGTGCGGAGAGAGTGAGAGTAACTGATGATCCAGCACCCAGGAAAGCTCAAAAGGACGACTTGTTAGCACCTTGAGTAAGTACCTGAGGCTGATTTGTCAACCAGAGACACTGTTGTGGAAACAAGCAAGGAGGGCTGACATTTTAATGGCTTTTAAGGATATGCAAGTTGATGACAATGGCCTCCACCGCCTCAGCCTCCCTCCCAGACTTTGAGAAGCCTGTAGGCAGCATGTGAGATAGAAAGAACTCACTCACAGATGTTGATTGATGCTTACCATTGAGGTCCTCCATGAAGCCTGCGGAACACATGCTTAATTGAGTTAATAAAGGAATAAAAGGGGAGCAGAACTTGAAGCAAAATGAATAAAGGATGAGACTCATTCTGTTTAGTGTAGACAGAACTGTTTTAAACAAGGATTTGTGTGAAATATGAGGCACTTTTGCCCCTGGCCATGTAAGCCGTGACCAGTAAGGTTTGACCGGCACCCTGCCAAGTGCTCCTCGCATCTCCCTTTTTTTCCCTTTTGGTGAGGAGAGGCTTCCCTGGGGAAGGGGCAGAAGAGTTACAGGAAGTGTGGTGGGGCTTGTGGCCAGGGCTTGAAAAGCTGCTAGAGCCACTCTGGGGGAGGGGTTGGAGGTTTATGGCGGAATGAAACTTAAAAAAAATTTTTTTAATTTTTAAAAAATACATCTTTTAAAGATTTTATTTATTTATTTTTAGGGGGAGGGAGGGTGGGAGGGAGAAAGACAGGGAGAGAAACATTGATGTGTGAGATGTGTGAGAGATACCCCGATCGGTTGCCTTTTGCACGGCCCCGGCTGGGGACCTGGCCCACGACCCAGGCATGTGCCCTGACTGGGACTCAGACCGGCGGCCTTTTGGATCGCAGGTCGGCACTCAATCCACTGAGCCACACCAGCCAGCATGGGATGAAACCTTTTTGCTAAGGATGTGGCTCAACCTCGTAACAGCAGAGCTCTGGGGCTTAGGAAAAAGATTCTAGGTTTTTGTAAACCCAGGAAAGTGGTAAGGTAAACAGGCCTGTGTTAGTCTAGGTCCTAACTTAAAGCAGACAAGCATATGGTGCAAGTAATTTTGTCAGAGGTTATCTCAGGAAACACGATGGAGCGTGGAAGTGAGAGAGAGAGAAGGGGGAAAAGCTGGTAAAGGGAATGTTAATGATGGGGTTACCTCTCTGAGCAACTGGGGCCCAATCTGCTCCGAACACCTGGAGACTGTGTGTTTGGAATCACCCCACTGAAGGGCAGGAAGCTGGGAAGTGTGTCCACTGCCGTGGGTGAGGGTCGCTCCTGCAGTGTTGCCTTTTGAGCCAGAGAATGTCTGCAGGCAGAGAGATGCAGAAAGCCAGTATATTCATTAAAGTTTAAAATGCTTAAGACAACAGCCATTTGTTATCTCCTTGTTTCTGCGGGTCAGGAGTCTGGGCACAGCTTAGTCTGAAGCTCCTTACTCTCAATGTCTCTCACGCGGCTGCAGTAGAGGCGTGGACCAGAGCAGGGGTCTCATCTTCAGGCTCCACTGGGAAAGGACCCGCTTCTAAACTCACTCATGTGGATGTGGGCAGGATCCACGCCCTCGGGGGCTGTCGGGCTCAGAGCCTCGGCTCCTTGCCCACTGTTGTCTGATTCCTGCCCAGTTCCTTGTCATGTGGGTCTCTCCAAGCTGACAGCTTGATTTTTGAGCCAGCAATAGGATCTTCTAGCAAAATGGAAGATAGAATATTTTGTAACCCAATCACAGAAGTAACATCTTGCCGTCGTTGCTGAATTCTATTGGTTAGAAGCGATTTACTCAAGGGGCGAGGATTACAACGTCTTGGATATCGGGAGGCAAAGGTGGGGACCATTGGGGCTGCCTTGGAGCCTGCCTTCCACAGCCAGGGTGGGCGGAGGGAATGTGAGGGGGGACTGTTAGCATCTGCTGGGGACTGCGGGTGGGTGTGGGGTGGGAAGCCAGTTCCAGCAAAGGGGAAGGCTTGATGGTGAGGAAGAAGAAGGAGCAAGTCACCTGTGTGGAGAGAGAGACTGAGTACCCCAGGGAGCCTTCAGTTCCAGACAGTGGGAGACCCCTTGGCTGCACAGGGCAACATTTGGCAGCCCCCTGGCTCCTGGGCCTTAGGCCCTAAGGGCATGGCTAGATTGCCCTCCCGAGGGCTGCTCTGCTTTCTGCCCGGTGGTCTTTCTCATGTCCCTCTGAAGAGCTGTTGCCTCTGGACCACAGAGTAACACTCGGTAGAGGCTGTAGGGCGTGGGGGGGATTTTACCCTCCTCGAGGTCAGCGAGGCTGGGATATGGAACCCCAGCATTTCAAATTGCATCGAAGCAGAAGGCTTACAAGTTCTACCAGCCCTGTGACACTTAACCCCTCTGCCTAGCTCTGCGGGAGGGAGTCCCCAGGCTGGGAATTCTCTCCCTCCACTCCCTTCAGGCCTATTGACTACTAGAACGTTCATTCTTATGCCAAAATGAAAATGAAATGTATTTCCCCAAAGTTCCCTTTGTTCTTTTTTCTCCTTCAGAGAGAGCCAACTCCCCCTTTTACCACGTCAGCCCTCAGAGGAAGAAGTCAGCTTTTTTGGCCTCTTTGTCCGGGTTAAGTTTCCTGGTTAAGTTTTATTCTCAATGAGGACATTGTTTTTCACTGCTTTTAGAGAGGGAGAAACATCAGTGTGAGAGAGAAACATTGATCGGTTGCTTTCTCGTACATACTCCAGCTGGGGATCGAACTTGCAATCTGGGTGCGTGCCCTGACGGGGAATCGAACCTGCAACCTTTCAGTCCACAGGACGATGCTCCAACTGAACCACACTGGTCAGGACCACCCTGGTTAAGTTTTAAAGGCCGGTGTTCAGAGCTGCATATCGTGTCCTGGATGTGATATGTTCAGAGCAGATGTGGAGGGGCAAAGGGGGACTCTCACCTCCCCACAAACCATGATTTTCTTAACCTCGTCCAAAAGTCCGGTGACTCCCCATGCCGGTTGGTTGGCTGTCAAATTCCATTATTTGAAACCTCCAATCAATAAACGACCCAAGTTGTTTGCAGTGAGCAGCTGCTGAGTCAAATCTCTTTGGTGCCTGGGTATTTTTTTGTTTGTTTGTTTGTTTGTTTTTGTTGGGGGAAGTGAAAAGGAGATGTCTGTCCTGCATCCCCAAGGAGATAGATGGCCAGGGAGATTCTGGGCTCACAGGGAGAATTTATCTTGCAGTTTTCTGATGGGGCGACCATAATTGGTACAGCAACAATAAATTAAAGCTGAAGTGCATACTGAACTGTTAAGGAGGGTGCATATAAAGGACACTAATATCAACTAACAGTGACTTAACAGTTACACTGCTCTTTCACTTCGGTGACCTCATTTATTCTTCAACATACTGCTGGCAGGAGCTGTCAGTGCACTTCACCAGCGGATGCAGAAACCACCTTGCAGAAATGACCCAACTGCACATAGCTATGAAAGGGACAGTCTGGAACAAGAACCCTGAGATGTTGCCTCCAAATTCGGTCTCCTTGTCCTTGCACGGTTCTATTCTCTTTAATATATATACTAATGTCTTGTGTAAATTGTTCAGTCCTTAGCAAGTCCTCACTGAGAACCCATTAAGACAGTAGGGAGCATAAGGTATATCAGAGAGGGGAAATACGTGCCCTCGAAGAGCTCATGAGCTTTCGGGATGAGACAAGATCCGTACTCCAAACCACTGGAAAAGTGTGGGAAACAGGTTCCCGTGCTATTGGATTGTAAACCTGTATAACTGTCTGTCAGTGCTATACTCATTGGGAGATGTGCAGCTTAATTGAATACATTTCACAGAGGAAATTTCAATAGCTTACAACAATTCTTGAGCAACTTAGCACAATTAAGAAATTAATATTTTTCATGGAAGGATGACAAAAACTTGTAGGGGAGTTGCAGTATCGCTTATGTCCACCAGATGATGCCACTATTCAGTGCAATTCTACAGAGTTTTGCTTTGGGGATATACATGCAGTTGTGGTTAAGCATGAGATAATGGTTAGAAAGATATTTTAAGCCGTTTCAGGCATTAGTAACTTTGTTACTGTAATTTTTCATAGTTCATGCACATTCACAATAGAGAATCTGAAAACAAACGAAGAACTACTCAACTTTCTCCTAAGTAAATTTTGTCGGTTGACTCATTTTCCTAGCTGGGACTCACTACCTTTTAGTATTTGCTCTGTGCAAGTCAAGTGACCATAGGATTAATGACAGCAACAGAGAGCTGTTCCTGGAGACCAAGTCTGGGAGGGAGGGCCACCACCTGGGAGGTAAACTTTTTACTCTGTTTGGCATTTGCTTTCACTATGTATGCAAATATATTCCCTACAGCAAATCTTGATAAACAACAGATTCAGCCCAGTGGAAAGCCAGTATGGACAGCCTGATGCAATTATATTCAGCATTAATGAGCTGCGGGCTCCGTCCTAATGTGTTGATATTTTGTAATATTTGATAATGAAAGTGAATAGAGCCTTTGAAGTCAAAATGTTCTGGTGCTGCTGGACATTTTAAACCATGAACATTCATTATTTTGTTTGACAAATTGGCCTGCTTTGGAATATTAAACGCCCAGTCTTTAGGGGATGAAGAAGATGAAAGCAACTATATCCATTGTGCTCACTCAGAGTATTTCCCAAGCAGCCCAAAGCTCCTGCAAGGTTTGGTCTGGGAGAGCCCAGCTCCGTGGACCCAGGCTCCTCTTCCTGGAGTGGCTGTGACAAGCTCGTTTATTTGCATTCTCATTTGGCTGAAGCAGGGCCCATTTGCCTGAGCCCGGGATGCCTGAACCAGCTCTCGGGGCCTTCTGTCACCCTGGAGTTCCGCTCAGCCGGCCCCGCTCAGAGGACGCAGAAGGCACCTAGTCAGCAGAGGGCTCGGCCACTGTTGGGAATGCCCTCATGGAAAGCCAACTGGGGAGGACAGGTGACGAGCGTCCTCTATTTCGCCATGGTTTCCAGCAGGAATTGGGGAGAACTTACGGTGTCCTATCTCATTCTTGTGAGGAGCTTAGTTCCAGCAATGGCCAAACACAATTTAGATGTGATTATCGCTCAATAATGATGTGATAGCTAACATATATTATTAAGTAATTGTCATGTTCTTGGCACTATACAGACCACTATGGATGCATTATTTTATTTTATTTAATTCTTTTCAGGTATTTATGAGTTATATGCATACCCCACATCCACCCCACTTCCTTGCTGGCACCGTTTCGGTTTTAAAATTTCCACTCTGTTCTCAGTGGCTTTGCACTGTGGCAGTGGTGCATTTTGAACACTAGGCCTGAGTCATAGGTGGTTGAAAGCCAAGCCAATTCTAGGGGTCTTGGCTCCTTGCCAGTGCTGGTTTAGGAAAGAACACGTGGCCAGGCTTGAGCACCACCGAAAGGTACCGCATCCAAAGGGGCACCATTCATACCATCAACGTGTATTAGCTGATGAGGGTTCCAGCATGAGGGTTCTGTGATGGTCAGCGTGTCCTGACCTTTCCAGCACAGTAGCCACCAGCCACACGTAGCTCCTGGGCACTTGAAATGCGGCCAGTGCAACTGAGGAACTGATTTTTAAACATTAATTTTAATTAATTTAAAATGAAAATTAAATATCTGCATCTTTTTAGAGGCTGCCACATTGGATAATGTCATTCTAGAGCCTAAATTCATATCAGCGCCGCCCGCCCCCCCCCAACACATTTAGGAGAGCAGGCAAGCAGTGGTGGTAGCTTCAGGCCACACCTCCTTGGGGAAGAGGTGCCTTTCTACGATTTGCATAAAGGTAGGGTGTGGGCCCAGAGCAGCCCTGAAAGTGATCCCTGTCTGGACAGTGAGGTGGGAGGAGAAGGCTGGTGGGGGCTTCCGGAGAAACTTTCTTTCTCTAATGCAAAGAAGATATCCTAGGAGGAAACAGCCTCCCCTCCTCCCCTCCCCCAGCCTCCTTTCCCACTTGATTTTGCCACTATTTAGATGATAGAGCATCAGGAGTTGCAGCCTCCCAGGCCTCTGCTCCCAGTCTGTGTCCCTACAGGGCCGGCCTCTGCTGAGACACACGGTAAGGTGGTTAATATGTGTAAAAGTACTTAGAATAATGCCTAGAACATAGTAAGTGTTTAATTGCTATTATTATTATTATTACTCGTGCCATTATTATTATTACTATGAAAGCACCAAACACAGAACCAAACCTGTGCATCCATTACAGACCCAAAGGAGAAAACACATTTGCTCCTCCTTAAAATTGCCCTGGAGGGACCGTGAGAGCTGTTTTCAGATGGCCTTTCCTGCCCTGAGGCTGGAAGAGGCGCCCCCGCTCCCTCGTTAGTTATTGTGTCTGTGTGATCCCTGTCTGGGTAATTGTCTCCAAACGTGCTATTTACCATGTCTACGCTGTGCATTTAAACAGTGTCTTGTAATCATGGTGTACTGGAAATCACTACACTCTCAGGCAATTATCACGGAATCACAGGCTGGAAGGAACGACAGATGTCATTAAATTCGGCTCTCAGCCCCCATCCCCCAGCTCAGGCACAAGCTTAGCCTTATCTCACAGACGAGGCTTTTCTGGGGAAATTTCTTTTAAAAAATAAGACCTTGAATCTGACCGCTTCCTGAGAGAAAGTCCAGCCCTGTACTTAAATGCCCACAGCTCTGAGCGGGTTAAAGTGCCCTTTCAGTTTCCTGCCCTGGATGAGTTCGCTTCTCCTCCTTTCGCCCCGGCTTTCCAGCTCTGGCGGCGCCCCCGTGGGCCTTGCAAGGTGAGCACTTCTGAGAGGCCCACTTCAGCTGTGCCCTGGAGCTGGCCGAGATTCAAGCAGCCTGTGTCCCCCTCTATAGGACACAGGAGAGAGAGAGCACCCGCTATTTCTAAATCCTGTGACCCGGGGAGGCCAACTCCTTGTGTCGACTTCAGGGTGCAAAGGCATTTGTTCAGTGCATTTACCCTCCTCCCCTGGGCGGCCTGTGGCTGATGTCAGATTCTAGGCAACATCCATCCTCCGACATTTTCCCCAGGCCCGAGATCCTTCATTCTTGAAGTTCATTTCAGTCGTTTCCATAGTGACAGCCACTTGTTGAGTTTTAAATCTCCCATCAAGGTCTTTGCAATTTGCCAGCTAAGCCACTGATCACCAGGCGTGTGTGTCAGGTTAATAAGACAAAGTCTGTTCTATTTTATTCTTCCCTTTTTTGTCTTCCTTCAGTTGGGGGCCGCCTCACAAAAGAGAGGGCCTTTTGGCTTTCAAAATTCGTAGGCCTCCACTCATTATCCCAGGCACACTATTTGGGACTGAACCAGTGTGCAGTGCGGGCGGCCCCGAGCCAGCCATGGCAACAGGCGGGGCGCTCGCCTCGGAGCGGGCCACGTGGGGCTTTTTATTTGCATGTGAGAGTGTGTTGGAGCTGATGCTCCTGCCTCCTTATTTTAAAGGCAGGGAGATCAGGATGGAAACAGTTCCATCACGAGGCTCAGTGTCCTTAATTGAAGGCTGGAATAAAATCATTTTGTTTCTAGAGAATTCTCTGTGCCTGAACATCAGTGACATGATGCAGAGAAGCCTGGAGCCTTGTGAACTCCCACGGCCCTGATGCTCCCTCTGTGATCGTGCTGGAGTCACCCACCGTTTCCCCAGGGTGGGTTTAGTCTAAGAGGTGTGAGCCAAGGCCTGCAAAAAGTATTAGTAGTGATTCAAGTGATCCCCAGAAAGTAGAACGACCAAAGAAAGAAATCGATAAGAGGATCAGCAGATCAAAGCCCTCATCACCATCAGCTATCCCTGCTTAGCGACTTAAATGGCAATGCTTCCTGTCCGTGGGTCTACAGCAGTGTTTCTGCACACCTCCACAAGATTTTTAAGCTCCGGGAAAGCTTGTTTCTTTCTCTGTTTTGCAAGTTATTACACAAGATTTTATTGTTTGTGGCTGTTGAGCTTTGGGAAGGATTGCTAAAGAAAATTCCTCTGAGCCGGATGGATTTGCAGTTTTGCGTGTGGCTGGAGCTATACTACGGGCCCGCACAAGGGCAACGTTCATCTCTGTTCGGAACCACCAGGTAGAAGTGCGAGCCGATTGGGCTGCAGAAGAGAAGGGCTCGACCTTCAAAGAAGGCCTGAAAGCCCTGCCTGTCTAGCTTCATCGTGGGTCTTAACCGAGGACTTGAAAAGGGAAAACAGAGGAACAGAATGATCCGGAGCCTAAGGCTTCTTGGCTGCAAACATACCAAATACTTGAACAAATGAACACAGAAATCAAGGGTGGTTTGTAAAGCGGCATCACAGGACAGATCAATTTTAAAGGCAGGCAAAAGAAAAAGAGGGGAATTATCTAAATTAAGAGGAAATGTTTCTAATTGCAAACAAGAAAATGGAAAACGTAATGACAGAATAAAGACCCATCAGACTGTGCCTGGAGCCAGCAGGCCGTGTCAGCAGGTTTGGCACACGGCGCGCCTTGGGCTCTCTCCAGAGCCTCCTGGCCCTTTAGGGAAGTGGCTCTTAAGCAGAGTGGGTTGGATAACCCACTCCCGTCTGGAGTTGCCCTCAGAGGCCCAGAGGCTACAGAAGCCTGGACTGCATTCTTGGAGGGGTGATTAGTTCTAGGGCTTCCTGGAGAACTTGGTCATGAAGGAATCCTTTTGTTTCAACATAACCCAATTCAAACTAGCCCAAGCAATAAGGAAATAGTGATTTGCCGAACAGGAAAGCCCAGACTTAAGGCAGTGCTAGGCTGGTTGGATGCAGCAGTTCAATGATATCACCAAGGGCAAGGTTTCTTTCTCTTTTTCTGCTCCGCCTCCAGTGGTATCAGATTTATTCTAAGGCTGGCATATCTCTTGGTTGCAAGGTGGTTGTCAACTGCCTTCAGGGAGATGTGCTCCCTCCCCTGAGTTCAGAGAGAGTGCATGAAAGTGTGTCTCTCCTTCAAACCTCAAACCAAAGTCTTGCATCTTCCCAGTCACTTTAGGCTGCCTCTCCGCTCACTGTAAGGAATACACTGAACAATCACTATGACCAAGGTGACACTGGGGCTGATTGCTTGGTTTGGGCCTGGATCTCCACCTGTCCCTGCAGCCATCACTGGAGCTGAAGGCGGGGGCCAGTCCCACTCCGAGCACAGGGCTTCGACACCAGAAAGACGGGAGCTCCCTCAAAGGAAAATCCGGGGGCTGTAAGCAAGAGGGAAGCAAGGGGAGGGAATTGGATGCTGGTGGAACAACGACTTGTGCCCTCTGCAGTCCCTGACCCTTTTGGGTAAGGAAAGGTTGGTGGGGTGGAGGATGGGCAAGCAGCTGAGGATAGTTACATCCTGAACCCTAGGAAGGAAGGGTGGAAATGAACTAGGAGCCTGTCCGGATCAGTTTCCTAGCTGAGCCCTGGCTTCTTCCTTCATCCGGGTGCTGTCTTCCTCACCCTGCCCCAGAAGGGACCAGCATATCCTAGTGATTAAGACTGTGCGTCTCAATCCAGGCACTACCACCTACTTACCAGCTATGTAACTTGGGCAAGTTACTTAACACCTTCGGCCTTCAATTTCCTTATCTATAAAACAGGAATATAACAGAACCACTTTCACAGAACAGTTGTGAGGATTAAATGAGTTAAAATACTCAAAGCACTTGGAGCAGTGCCTGACCCAAAGTAGGTCCTCAATAAATATTAGGTATCATGCTATTACTATCATTCCATTAAAAAAACCTCTGTTCCATGTCATCTCCAGTCTTAGACAAAGGCAGCCATTCGACTCACCTGTGCACACTCAGCTCCCAGCACGGTGGCTGCCACAGAGAAAGCTCAATACTTCTGTGCCAAATGAATGACTGCATGAATGATAGCTAACGGTGGTTTAGAGGCCCTGAAGTTAGACAGAGTGTGGTCAGACTCTAAGGCTAGCACTACCAAAGGGCTCTCTGGCATAAGTCAGGTCACCTTTGGTTTCTCTATTCCAAAGGACCTGCCATGAAGGCAGTTCGGTGCCTGGTACCTCCCTACCCAGCTTGTCCTGTTTCTCACATCTCCCTTTGCCAAGGCCCTTTCTGCTCATTGTCCCTTGCCATGCTTGTGCCCACTTCACAGCACCTGATCACACTATTCTCTGCTCAGAATGTCCTCTGGCTTTCTTTCTCTCTCCATCCCAATTCCACCATCTTTGTAAGGCCCAGGCCAGGCCCGGCTACCCTCGCGAGCCTTCCCAGCCAGGTATGATCCCTTTCTTTTGTGAACTTGTCAGGTACCTAAAAGTGTTATGTCATGCCACATCCCTGTGCTCGCCTCGCTTCCGCCTCAGCCTAGAGGCAAGTTCTGTGCAAGCGTCAATTCAGGTCGATGGCATCTCACCCCCTGCACACCTTGTATCACTCTGCTTCCTGCCCAGGAAGCACAGCCTGGAGGTTCAGGGAAGCTACAGCCCGAGGGGCCAAATTTAAGCCACAGCGAGCTGCCACTTCACAGACACCGGACGGCTGTAATCAGAAAGCGGATAGTAAGAAGTTCTGGGGAGGATGCGGGGAAGTCAGAACCCCCATATGCGCTGGTGGGAATGTAAAGCGCTATTGCCGTTTTGTCAGTTCCTCAGAGGGTTAAACACAGTCACCATTCGACCCAGAAATCCTACTCCTGGATATATAACCAAGAGAAATAAAAATTACGTCCCCATAAAAACACAAGCAGCATTATTTGTGAAAGCCAAAAAGCAAAATCACCCAAATGTGAATTAATTGATGATAAATATATAAACAAAACATGGTATATCCATACAATGGAATGTTATTTGGCAATAACAAGAGATGAATTAATCATACCTGCTACATTGTGGACGGGCCTTGAGAGCTTTATGCAAAGTGAAGGAAGCCCACACAGAAGACCATGTGTTATATGTTTCCATTTATATGAAATATCTAGGACAGGCAAATTCATAGAGGCTGAAGGTAGATACACTGGTGGTTGCCTAAGGCCGGGGGATAGAAGCGAGGTTTGGAGAAAATGGGGGATTCTTGCTGATGAGTACGGGGCTTCTTTTTGGAGCAATGAAAATGTTTTAAAATTGGTCGTGGTGGTGGTTGCACAACCTATGATTATATTAAATACCTTTTCATTGTACATTTTAAGTGAATGGATTGTATGGTATACAAATTATAATAAGCACAATAAAGTTGTAAAAATGGACAAACTAAAAACTGGAGGAAGCATCTTTGCCAATGAGAGTTGAGACCTGGTGGATGGGTACATATTCCATCTTCCCATTCTTTAGATGGACAATTCTGGGGAACATTCTGGATGTTTCTAGAAGGCTCTGCCTCCAGAACGCTTTTTGTCTATAGCAGTGATCTTGTTGATGCTCTCTTTTATGGTCATTTCCTCCTTCGCTGTCTTATTCTCCCTGTTTTCCCGCTCCTGTTTATTGGAATCATTTTTCCACCCAAAATACCTGCACCACAAGATCTTATCTCAGGCTCTGCTTTTGGGGGAACCCAAAACTAAGGCAGCTTGCAATTTAGACTTAAAAATATTACACTCTACATATACAGGGGTGGGCAAAAGTAGATTTACAGTTGTTTGTATGCTTTACAGAATTCTTCAGAAACCTACTTTTGCCCACCTGTGGATATTAAATGTATTAAACACACATATAGTATTTAATATAGGGTATGCACACATATATTTTATATATATAGTATGTATGTGTGTATACTTTTCTTTTTTGTTTCTACCAGATAGCTATCTCTTGTGGAAACTGATCATGACTTAAACTTCTTTAGTATTTTGCAAGCCCTACAGCAATGGAAGAGAGGACCGAGGCGCACTAGTTATTATGGACCAGGGACTTTACACACATTTTCTCATATAATCCTTGGAAGAGCTCTGTGAGGTTCTTACCATTATTTCCATTCTGCTCAAAGAGGCCTTGGCTCAGCTCAGAGAGATTAAGTTCGCCAGATTTACTGAGGACACACAGCTAGGAAGTTGACTGAGTTTACTGGGGACACACAGGCTGGTGAGTGGCAGAGTAAACATATTTATCTCAGTATGTCTGCATCTCAGTGGCCTAGAGTTGATACTTACAAACAATACTTGATGGTCATCTATAGCCAAATTGATACTTTATCCTTTGCTTGGTAGTTTTTATTCCAGAAACCAAATCATATAGTTTTACTATAAAATGCTTGATGGATAATAAATTGTGAGAAAGCAGTGTGGTATTCTGATAAATGTTTAGCAACCGGTGCTCTGGGAAAGAACGCTATTTTTAGTAGTTGCCAGTTTTCATGGTGTCAACATTCCCTACATGGCAGATTTCAAGCTACCAGTGTGGAGTCGGGAAGAGTCGCGCTGCCGCACGCCAGTATGCAGCATTTTCCCTCGCAGATACAGCAGACATAAATAACCTCAACAGCATAGGTAATAGTGAAATGTGGAAAAATAACTTGGGAATAGTAAGTTTGAGTAATTATGCCCTTTGTTTTTACCATAATTCATTTAACTGTAGAGTTTACACAATTTAATTTTTAATACCAGTTATGTTTAGTGACTGGCTTGCAAAACTCCTAAAAAAAAAAATCTAACAATCAGCTCTCAGGGGCTGGAATGAGCTGGCTCCAGCATACCAGTGCGCTGTGGCTTGGAAGGGGAATTTGCTAAAGAATTTATCCTCAAAATTTGTCTCAGAAGGCAAGAATCGAATCGAATTATTTTTAGGTGTTGGATTACTCCGCAAAGCTAAAAACACATAGTGAGTATCAGTAGTTCAGAAAGAACATTCTTTGATGTAGCGCTTCCCCCTGGGACTTGCTTATTTTACTTATCCTGTTGGACTAAAACAGTAGCCACTGGCACATGTTGGCTCTTGAATACTTGAAATGTGACTAATGAATTTAAATTTAAATTTAAGTAGTTGCATGTGGTTAGTGGCTTTTGTATTGAATAGCACTTGGGTAAATAATTTTTAGAAGGTCTTTATTATGAAATCTCATGTTGTTGATCGTTGTGAGCTTGCGGTCATTTTACTGTTCATCGTTTTGATCTTCTTTTTCTGAGATAAGTCCCTTTAACATTTCATATAATAAGGGCTTGGTAATGAGGAACTCCTTTAATTTGACCTTGTCTGGGAAGCACTCTATCTGCCCTTCGAATCTAAATGATAAGCTTTGCTGGATAGAGTAATCTTGGATGTAGGTCCTTGGCTTTCATGACTTTGAATACTTCTTTCCAGTCCCTCCTTGCCTGTAAGGTTTCCTTTGAGAAATCAACTGAGAGTCTTATGGGAACTCCTTTGTAGGTAACCCTCTCCTTTCCTCTTGCTGCTTTTAAGATTCTTTCCCTATCTTTAATCTGGGGTAGTGTAACTATGATGTGTCTTGGTGTGTTTCTTCTTGGATCCAATTTCTTTGGGACTCTCTGAGCTTCCTGGACTTCCTGGAAGTCTATTTTCTTTGCCAGATTGGGGAAGTTTTCAACTTCATTATTTTTTCCAATAAGTTTACAATTTTTTCTCTTCCTCTTCTCCTTCTGGCACCCCCATCATTTGGATGTTGGAATGTTTAAAGTTGTCCCAGAGGTTCCTCAGTCTCCCCTCATATTTTCGAATTCTTGTTTCTTCATTCTGTTCCAGTTGGATATTTCTTCCTTCTGCACCAAATCATTGATCTGAGTCCTGGTGTCCTTCCCTTCACTGTTGGTTCCCTGTATTTTCCTTTATTTCACTTTGTATAGTCTTCATTTCTTCCTTCATTTTGCGCTCGAGCTCAGTCAATTCTGCGAACATCCTGATTACCAGTGTTTTGAACTCTGCATCTGATAGGCTGTCTCTCTCTCCCTCACTTAGTTCTTTTCCTGGAGTTTTGATCTTTTCTTTCACTTGGGCCACATTTCTTTGTCTCGGTGCACCTGTTATGTTGTAAGGGGCAGAGCCTTAGGTAGTCTCCAGGGTGGGGCATCCCTCTTCCCTGCATTGTGGTGCTGCATGTGGCCGAGGGACCAGAGGGGGAACAATGCCAGTTGTTCGCTGGACTCTTGCCCTGCTTTCAGTCATTTCCCTCGCTACTCGCAAGTGGATCGTGCCCTTTCTGGTGCTGATTCCTGGGTGGGTGGGCTTGTGTACATTCCAGGACCCTGTGGGTCTCTCCAATGAACTCTCCTGTGTGGCTGGGAGTTTCTTCTGCCACTGCAACCCCACAGGTTTTTATGTCCAGAGGTTTTGAGGCTTTAGTTTCCCTGCACTGGAACCCTGGGTTGCTCGGTCTGTCTCCCTCCCCAGCTGTTTCTCCTGGCTTATCCGCACTCAAATGTGGGACTGCCCGGTCCGCCAGCCCCTACCTCCTGCATAGTCCACTACCTTGTCGTGTGTCCTCTCCGCCCTGGCTGCCCGTCTCCACCCCTTCTACCAGTCTGGATGAATGTTTCGTTAACTCCTTGGTTGTCAGACTTCCATACAGTTTGATTTTCTGGCAGTTCTGGTTGTTTTTTGTTTTTAAATTGGTTGTTGTCCTTCTTTTGGTTGTGCGAGGAAGCGAAGCATTTCCACCTACGCCTCCATCTTGGCCAGAACCTGCCTGAAGATACCACTGGCATAACTTGGTATAAAAAAGTTATATTCTTGCAAGTTCATATTTCTGATTTTAAAAATTCAGAAAGGTTTACTTGAAATTTATGCAACTTCATATTTAATATTTTCCTAATAACTGGCTTCTAAAGTTATAATTAGGGTTTAAAAGTAATACTTTTTTCCCGTTAGTATTATATAAGTGGCCCTCTCCCTCAATCTCTTCTAGTTTGTCCCAGCATACCAAACCAATATTTCTTTTTCTGTTTGCTGTGACTTGAAAAGGGCAGCAGTGCCCAGATTATTTCTGCCCCACCTCCACTCAGCCTCCCCAAGGCGGCCTCTGTTTGCGACACAGGCCCCCCCCTACTCTGGGCACCCCGCAGCCCGCGGTCTCTGGTTTCCGCCTTGCCTCGGCAGACGTGCCACTTGCATGTCCTTGAATGCAGCCTTGGCGTGACTCTCTTTTTCTATACATTTCATGTCTTTTCTTTCCAGTGAAGTTGTACATTCTTTAAGGGTAGTATCTATGGGCATACTACTTTTGGATAATTCAATTCCTTAAAAACTCTCAACAAGAATTACAAGATCCCAAACTAATTCACTTAAAATTAAGGAGTGAAATTTATTTTCTTTCTATCTTCCTGTAAGGAGGCTAATATAAAATTATCTATCTACCTATCTATCTCTCTATCATCAACATATTTCTGCTTGTCTTGTCTGCCTTTAGCGTTGTGTGAATTTCCATCTGTTCTGCTAGGGGCATTTCCTTGTCTTGGGGAGGATTAGGATTATTACACAGAAATGCAAAAAGAAAGAATGAATCAATGTTAAGTGTTTGATATTCAAAATGGGGTGTTTGAGTTTGCAGCCAGGCTTGAAAATCAGACTTTGAAATAGAGGAAGTGTTTTCTAAGTTTCTTAAGCTTCCTTTAATGCAGCAAAAGCTGGGAGACTTGAACGTTAGGCTTTCCGATAAGCCAAGGCTGTGAAATACGTGGGAAATAGGAGAGGCTGGTGCCTTTCAGTCGGGGGGAATATAGAATCCAGAGGCAGAGGAAGCCGGTGTCCCACACCCGAGTCCCGACTCCCCTCCTTGGATCGGCATCCCGGATGTGGGCCTGGTTTTCGATGGGGTTAGAGGGAAGCTGGAAGCTGGGGAGGCTTATTATATCCCCGGCTCCCCATTTTGAGGTCTCTTGGAGAAGAAGAAGTAAGATTATATTGACAGATTCCAAGCAGACATAAATGTCAGCAGTGGGGTAGAAGGGCACTATTCAGCCTACTATATAGGCAGAGGAAGAATTAAACACTGAATATTTACTGAAAAGACGCTGACTGAACTGAAACGTATTATTTCAATATGATGAGGCTGAGGCATCATCTAGATTTGTCTAGTTTAAATAGCCCTTCCCCACCCTGGCCACTACCTAAAAGGATGGGGAGTCACTAGGAAAATTAAACTGTTATAGAAAATGAGCAAGTTACATTTTATATTTGTATCTGAGTAGTGGTGAGGGTTGAAATTGCCACATTACTATATATCCGGCTCCAAAAGGAAACAAAAGAAACAGATAGTAACAAATCACTACAATCAAAGTAGATCACAAGCAAAACAGTGCAGTTTGTGGGAGCATAGAATGGGGGAGGAAGAGGAGAAAATGATTGTATGAGAAAACTACATTTAAGAGGAACAACTACAATTCATCAAAAAGTACTTCTTCTTAGCCCTGAGTTTCTTGGCAACTAAGAAGAGAAGGCAAAGATGAATGATTATAAGGACTTATAATTTAGTTCAAGAAAGCACACTGTATTGCCAAGAGATTAAAAAAATGTTTTGAAAATACCGGAGATGAGAGGACTCAATCATAAAGGGCATTTATAGAGGAAACAAAGACTATGATGAAATGTGACTTCTTTAAAAGGAATTCTACAGGAAATCAAGGATGTTTTTCTTACGGCATTTCTTATATCTAACCTTAAATAAGGAGGCACTATTAATTTGAGGTTCTGAAGGCTTTCGTGTGAAAAGCTAGAATGATACAGTCCAAGCATATAACTTCCTGGTTAAAAAAACTCAGAGAATCATCTATAGATATTGCACTGTCCAGTGTGTTAGCCACTAGCCATACAAGGTTATTTAAACTTAAATTTGAATTAATTAAAGTTAAACAAAATTAAAAGTCCAATTTCTCTGTTACACTAGTCATATTTTAACTACTCAGTGGCCACATGTGGCTAGTGGCTACTGTATTGGGCTGTGCAGAGGAGTTTCCATTATTACAGAAATTTCTATTGGACAGGTCCTGGAGGAGTACACAGATGTACCCTTTCAGTAAGAATTGCTTTTCAGGTAATTCAGTATTGAGATCATTTGTGAGAAGTATGTTAAGTTGCAACATTTTAGATAAACTCAGGAAATATTTTAAATGATGCTAAAAAAAAAGAAATAAAATGTCAAAATAAGAACTTCCTCTTACCCAGCGATTTTCAACCTGTTTCATCACGGTGCACGTTAATTATGAAAATTCTGTGGCACACCAAAAAGTATATTTTTTGCTGATCTGACCAAAAATAGGTATAATTTTGACTCATTCGCACTGGATATCTCTTGTTCTGTTGGCTGTTATAACTCTTTTCTTTAATTTGACGGTCTAAGGGAGAAGAGGTCAGTGTCCCTGCCTAAATAGTCTGGTATTACATGCTTTAAAAATCCTTGTGGCACATCCAGTTAAAATTGCTGCTCTTACCTAATACCGTACACAAAAATCAAATGGATGAAAGACCTAAATGTAAGACCTAAAATTATTACATTTTAAAAAGAACACATATGGCAAATCTTTATGACATTGGATTTGGCAATGATTTCTTGGATATGACACCAAAAGCATAGGCAACAAAAGGAAAGAGTAGGCAAATGAGACTTTATCAAAATTAAAGACTTTTGTTCATCAAAGGACACTATCAACAGAATAAGAAGCTAACCTGCAGAATGGGAAAAGTATTTGCAAATCGCATCTGATAAAGGATTAAAAGAGAAAACAATCCAATTACAAAACTGGCAAAGGACTCGAAAGGGTATTTCTCCAATAATGATCTACAGATCACCAGTACGCACACGAAAAGATGCCCAGCACTGCTCATCATAAGGAAATGCACAGCAAACTCGCAGTGAGATGCCACCTCACACCCAATAGGACAACTGTTATCACAAAAACCAGAAACCAAGTGTTAGCCATGATGTGGAGAAATTGGAAGCCTTGTGCCTCGCTGGTGGAAATGTACAACAGTGCAGTGCTGTGGAGAACAGTGTGGCAGTTTTCCAAAAAAATTACACATAGCACTACCATTTGATCCAGCAATTCCATTTCTGGGCAAGGGCACAAAGGAATTGAAAGCAGAGACTCAGATTGATATTTGAGCACCAGTGTTCATAGCAGTGTTGTTTACAATAGTCAAAAGCTGCAAACAATTCAAAGGTCCACTGATGGGTGAATGAATAAATAAAATTAGTCTATATAAACAATGGAATATTATACAGTCTTGAAAAAGAATGAAATTCTGGCTTATGCTACCACATGGTTGAAACTTGAAGATACTATGCTAAGTGAAATAAGCCGGTCACAACAGAACAGAGACTGTGTGATTCCTCTTACAGGAGATACCTGTAATAGTCAAATTCTTAGAAACAGAAGTAGAACAGTGGTCACCAAGGGCTGGTGGGAGGCGGGAACAGGGAGTTAGTGTTTAATGGGTACAGGGTTTCAATATTAGATGAAGAGAAAGTTCGGGAGCTGGATAGTGGTGATGGTTGCGTAACAATGTGACTATACTTAATGCCACTGAATGATACAATTAAAATTGGTCAAAATAGTGTATTTTAGGTTATGAACATTTTTACCACAATAAAGAAATATTGACAATAAGGGAGCAAGAATCGCGAAGGAAGGAACAGCCCCTCTCCCGCCTGCTGTCGTTGTACCTGAGTGAGCTGCATGGACTGCTGCCGCCGCTGCCGCTGCCAGTGCTGCCGCTGCCGCTGCTGCCGGTGCGGCTGGTGCTGCTGGTGCTGCTGGTGCTGCTGGTGCCTGGCAACCAGGAACAGCGCTACCTGTGGACACACCAACTGCTGAGCACGATGAGGCAGGAAAGTTAAAAAAGCCCACATCACTGGGGGTGTCAGTGAGACCCTAACCCAACCCTGAGATTACCCTACCTCCATCCTTCCTGTTATCTAAATTTTCTTTACTCTTAAGAAAAACAGCTTCACATGTATCTACTTGACTTGCAGATAGTTCCCTTGTATTCAACAATCTTCAAAATTATCCTACATAAGACGGACCTTTTTTTTTTTCTGTACAGCTCTGTGAATTGAAACATATGTATGGATTCATGTTACCACCGCTTTGGCAGCATATGGAGTGTTTCCATCACCCTCCAAAACTCCCTGTGTTATATACCTTTACAGTCACATCCTACCCCCAAACTCCTGGAAGCTACTCATCTCTTCTCCATTACTATAGTTTTGTCTTTTGAGAATGTCAAGGAAATAGAGTCATACAGTAGGTAATCTTTTGAGACTGGCTTCTTTCACTTAGCATAATGCCTTTGAGATTCATCCAGATTGTTGCATATAGCAGTCCTTTGTTTCTTTTTATTACTGAATATTCCATTGTATGGATATACCACATTTTTTTTACTCCATTTACTGATTGGAAGACATTTGTTTCCAGCTTTTGGCAAATAAGAATAAAATCACGATAAACATTTGAATGTTTGTGGGTTTTTGGGTGACCATAAAAATTCTAAGATAAATACCCAACAGTGACATTGCTGAATCATTTGATAAGTGTATGTTTAATATAAGAATCTACCAAACTGTTTCCCAGAGGGGCTATATCATTTTGCATTCTCAGCAGTGGAAAGTCAATTGCTTCACATCCTGTCAGCACTTAATCTAAACAAACATACAGTGTGGGGCAAAAGTAGGTTTACAGTTGTGAATACACAAAACAGAGTTTATTCTTCTATTATTTATTAATTATTGTATTATTTTTCATACGAACAACTGTAAATGTAGTTGTTCCACCCTTTTGCCCCACCCCGTATTTTAAGCACCTGACATGCATGGTGTAAGGTGTCAGGGAGCTATCTGCTCCCGAGGAGTTTGTGGTCAAATTTATTAAAAGCCTATAGCAATAACCACATCGAGGTCATTTAGCGTAACTCTCCCAGGTGTTACTAAGCTACTGTGAGAAAGTAAATGTAGCAGGTATGGAGACACAAAAGGAAGACAAGTAAAATAGTTTCTGGGGAAACAGGAAGAATTTTGTGGTTAATCATTTGATCTGCTGCGAACATCTTTACTCCATGATTAATACTTCATATATTGTTATCTTGATTTGTGACAACATACCAATCATGATTTTATATTGGCACGAACAATACACCATCAATATCAGAAAAGGTTTTGTTTTCGCCACTTTGAAACAGCTCTTTTTCCCTGGTCATGTGGGTCTATTATTAGAAGGCTGACACTTTCCAAGATTAGGAAGCACCATTAAATACAACAATAAACCACCACTTTTTTACGAGGGCAAAGAACCTTAGTCAGTAGGTCATTGGGTAGCTATTACTAAGCTTGCATTATCTATGCAGTAGGGTATTCAAAACAGAATGAAAGGTACAATAGTTCAGTATGCATCTAGTCTAAATTGATAAATTCTCTGATGTTTCCCAGAAGCAAACATACTATCTTCCCCTCATGTTTAAGCTTTCTGCTCTTTTGACTTTAGTATTCTCTTTCTTCTGAAGTGTTCTCTTTCAGGATGTAGACCTTTATAAGAGCTGAATTTTTTTTTTTTTTTCTAGATAGAGTGGTGGACTTCTTTCTTGGAAAGAGACAGGTAAGGTGCCTCCTTTTACCACTGGGGTTAAACTCACTGACTTCTTCCCTACATGAGGGGGCACTGAAGTGACATTTCTCTTAGCTTGTTTGCTTATTGTACCCGATGGCTTTGCAACAGCCATCAGTGGCTAATTGTAAATTGACAGTCACCAGCCAGAGACCAGCTTCTCTGATGCCTTCCTTTCTGGCTTATCACTTGCCGCTGGTTTATACGGAGAGTTTTCCTTAAGAAATTAGTAATTTTTTGTAGTACTAATGGGGCTATTCAGATTTAGATGTTGTATTGGCAGCAGGTTATTTTGATCCTCTGAACCTCTTCTTAACTAAAAAAACTAAATTCAAAGTAGGGTGGAGAAATCACTCTTTTTTTTCCTCCTTCAGATTGCCTGCATGGCTCAGTGAGGGGCTGTTGGGGAACCGCAGGGGTCAGGGGCTGGGCTGGACAGTGTCTCATGTACTTCTTTGCCATCAGGATGAGGCGGCCCTGCCTGAGAGGGAGCATGCCCAGTCCTTAGGCCGTCCTGTTCAGCTAGGCAGGGTTCTCAGTGTCGGGCCAGGCCGGCAGCATCAGTGTCACAGGACCTGTGAGCTATGAGCGGAGAGGAAATGCAAATTCTCTGATCTTTTCTCTGATATTAAAGTTCAAGAACCACTGCTTTAAAGGTGCCTGGGTTCTCCACGTGGGACTGGCCTCTTGTAAAACATCTCTGGGGTGTCGACAGTATCTCCATGGGAGATACTGTCCCATGTTCTTAAACAGTGTATAAGAATGTAGGCACTAAATTAAGAACATGTCCCATGTTCTTAAACAGTGTATAAGAATGTAGGCACAGAGTATCTCCATGTTCTTAAACAGTGTTTAAGAATGTAGGCACAGAGTATCTCCATGTTCTTAAACAGTGTATAAGAATGTAGGCACTAAATGCAAAAGTCTTAAATTTTAATTCTAGATTTACCAGTTAACAGCTGTGTGAATTTAGGTAAGGTATTTATTCTAAGTCTCAATTTTTTTCTCTCTAAAATAGGTGGAGTGGATATAAAATTTCAGAGTACAAACTCAGTCATGCCAAAAATAACTTTCTTTTTTTGATAACTGATCTTTATTGCTATCTTGAGACTACATTCTACTAGGTGGAAAAAACCCATAATTTTAGTCAATAAAGACTAATAATTCTTCAAGAAATGAAATTTAATCACAGTACACTACTTGGCCATGAAGTGAAACAGTATTTTCACAATCAAAATAGTGTAACTACAAACTTCTTATTTAACTAAAACTTATGATATAATTATTTTGGGTGGTTGGGGGATGGGAGAGGAAGGGTGGTGGGGTGGAGAGCTATGTGTTTATCTACCATAATGGGAAATTATAAGAAAATATTTAGTATCGAGAAATCAATATCAGTACATCATTTGGGGATAAGAAAATAAACATAAGAATAAGCTCAAGAAGTTGAAAATTGTAACTCAAGATTTAGGCTAGGGAAGAATGGGAGGGATAGCATAGAAGAGTACCAGTTTTTGTTGTAATTCCTTTATTTTGAACTTTTATATTTTTAAATTTTTAAAATCCCTTCACCCTTTTCAGCCATTCCCTCAACCCCTCTCCCATTTGGCAACAATAATAGTGTTCTCTGTATCTATGGGCCTGTTTCTGTTCTGCTTGTTCATTTATTTTGATTTTTAGATTCAATTGTTGATAGATATGTATTTATTGCCATTTTATTGTTCATATTTTTCATCTTTCTCCTTCTTTTTCTTCTTCTTAAAGAAGACCCTGTAACATTTCATGTAATACTGGCTTGGTAGTAATGAACTCCTTTAGTTTTTCTTGTCTGGGAAGCTCTTTATCTGCCCTTCTATTCTCAATGATAGCTTTGCTGGGTAGAGTAACCTTGGTTGTAGGTCTTTGCTTTTCATCACTTTGAACATTTCTTGCTATTCCCTTCTGGCCTGCAAAGTTTCTGTTGAGAAATCAGCTGAAAGTCTTATGGGAGTTCTCTTGTAGGTAACTAACTGCTTTTCTCTTGTTGCTTTTAAGAGCCTCTCTTTGTCTTTAACCTTTTGCATTTTAATTATAATGTGTCTTGGTGTGGGCCTCTTTGGGTTCATGTTGTTTGGGACTTTTTGTGCTTCCTGGATTTGTATGTCTACTTCCTTCATCAGATTAGGAAAGTTTTCTGTTACTATTTTTTCAAAAGTTTACAATTTCTTGCTCTCTTTTGTCTCCTTTCGGCACCCCCATGATGTGAATGTTGTTATGTTTGAAGTTGTCCTAGAGGCTCCTTACACTATCCTTATTATTATTATTTTATTCTTTTTTCTTTTTGCTGTTCTAATTGGGCATTTTCTGCCTCCTTATCTTCCAAATTGCTGATTTGATTCTCTGCTTCATCTACTCTACTGTTGATTCCCTGTAATGTATTCTTTATTTTAGTTAGTGTATCCCTCATTTCTGACTGGTTCCTTTTGATGGTTTCCCTATGCTTTTTCATGCTGTTGAAATTCTAATTCCCTTGAGCATCCTTATAACCATTATTTTGAACTCTGTATCTGGTAGTTTGCCTGTCTTCACTTCATTCAGTTCTTTTTCTGGAGATTTCTCCTGTTCTTTCACCTGAGACATGTTTCTTTGTCTCTGCATTTTGGCTGTTTCCCTGTGTTTGTTTCTATGCAGTAAGTAGAGCTGCTATGTCTTCTGGAGTTGGCAGAGTGGTCTTGTGTACTAGGTATCCTTTAGGGCCCAGCGGCACAGCCTCCCCAATCACCTGAGCTAGGTGCTCCAGGTGTGTCTCCGTGTGGGCTGGGTACACTGTCATATTGGAGTTGAGCCTTGATTGCTGTTGGCATCACTGGGAGGGACGGACCACCAGGCTGGCTGGCTGAGAGAACCAGCTCTGACTGCAATGGAGGGGCTGCTGTGCAGGAGTCGACCCTATGGAGCAGGACTCGCCTCAGTGGAACTTTGGTGCTCACTGAGTCCACGCCTTGTTTGCGTTGCTTAGGGAGGTGGTAGGTGGTAATCTGGTGTGGTCTGAAGCTGTCCATCAGGTGCACTGGCTCTGGGGCCGCCTGGGGGATGCAGGGTTAGCCACCACCTGTGCCTTGCCTGAAGCCACTTGGCATGAGCTGAAGAGTGATCTGCAGATGGCTGCTACTTGGGCTGGGCTTGGAGGGCCCGGGAGAGGCCAAACTTCAAACCAAGGCCAACTGTGCTAGTGTCATACCTGGGGCCACTTATCAAGAGGTGCGGGGTGTGCAGAGGCCAGATGCAGCTTATTCGAGAGATTTCAGGAGTGTCCAAAGTACCAGACAAGAGAAGCCAGTTGTATGGAAAAGCCACCGGAAATGGCTTGGGTGGGCCTGCAGGTTATGTGGGGTGGAATCCCAGGGAATCACCAAGGGAGAGCAAGCAGTATGAGTCAAGTTGACGGAGACTCAGATATGGAGCCCACACCTGCCGGCTTTGTGGGGAAGGGGAGGTTTGAGAAAAGAAACAAGGGTCTCTGCCAGCACTTTTGTCTGTCAGAAAGCTGTGTCTCCAGCTCTCACCCTGACACCAGACAATTCAGTTCCTCCCATATGTTCTCGGTTTCTTTCAAGCCGCTGCCCAGCGCTGGAGCTTAGAGGGAGGGAGTACTTGTAAGTCTCTGCAAGAGCCCTTTAAGAAAAACTCCCTAGGACTCCAGAGCCTTTTGTCTCACTCAGCCCTGGAGCCCTGGACTGGGGAGCCTGGTGTGGGGCTGGGACCTCTTCTCCTCAGAGGGGAACGTCCTGATTTTTATTTGCCACATGTGGGTGTGGGACTAGCCTGTTCTGCATTTCCACCTCTCCTACCAACCTTGATACGGCTTCTTTCAATCCCTAGTCGTACATCTTCCTTTCAGCTAGATTTCAGGCTGTTCTGAACAATGACTGTTCTGTAGTTTAGTTGTAATTTTGATGTGGTTGTGGGAGGAAGCGAGTACTGCATTTACCCATGCCACCATCTTGACTGGAAGTGTTATAATTCTTTTAATTAAAAATAAATCACATCTTCATAACAACACTTTTTCTTTCCAATTATTTTCTTCAAGTTAAAAAAAAATGTATTTGGAAACTGGAAGTAGGCTTTTCTTTCTCTTTGCATTTCTTCTGTGATATCCTTACACTGAGGCGGGCGAGTGTGGGTCGTGCTCATTGCTCTTAGACGGGGGACAGATGGAGAAAAGGGCGCAGGTTGATTTCGCACACATTCTGTCACATAGGGACAGAGTGGTGGCCCCTACGTCAGGCAGTTGCTGTGAATATTTAACGAGATAATGCACGTGAAGTGCTTGGCATGACTCCTGACATGTTGTAAAGATCCAATGCAAATCATGTGTTAAAAATAATGTTAATATGATAAGTCACCCAGGAAAGCCCACCTGCAAAGACTCTAGATTATGCTTGGTCCTGCAGGTTGGCGTGGTTATTTCTTTTTCAGCAGAGGCCTGGACATCTTGAATAAATGTCTATAGCGATTTTATTCTCACTGATTAGATACTTCCCACTCCTGGGACAGAGGCAGCTGTACAGATTCTAACTGGAGACCCACTAGTGTGACAATCAGGTTCGTTATGCGGTCCCCCGATCATGCATTCCCTTCAGGTGTGCATGGCGGAGAACGCAAAGGTTAAAGTTCTGAAACCCTCAAAAGATTAGAAATGCGGCATTCCTCAAACCCTGCCACTGAAGGAGCCTGTCAGGCTGCCCAAGGCTGCAACATGCTCGGGGGTTCCTGTTGCTTTTTTCTTTCCTCTTCTCCCTGCCCTAGCCCCAGCCCTTGCTAACATTCCATTTATCACTCTGCCTGTGACTTGATTTACAACTCCCTTAGATAGAGGTATTTGGACAAACTAGCTCTTTCTACAGTCCTGGCTGGAAAAACAATAGCCAGTTCTTTTACCATTTGATCTGTTGAAATGCTTTAAATACTTTGTAAATATAAACTACCTATAGAATTACTAGTACAATGCCTCTTTTCTGCCATTCACCCAAGTAAGTTGTGTCCCCCCAGTCAGTGTGACAGAACATATCTTAGATGAAATATGGGTCTATTCAAGAACAAGATGTGCTGAGACAGATGTGGGACCCCAGGGCCAGGTCTGATTTTATACTGTGTCACAGGCTTAGTCTCTTTCCATTCCTCTTCAGTGCTGGATAGGGTCGTCACAAACTTGCTGACCATACTGGACTCAGGTGTCCCTGGGCCTGATTTACCCCCTCACCTAGGATCTTGCTCTCGTTCACCATGTTTCATTTTTCTAGCCTCTGGCAAATGGTTTCTTATGAACATGACAATTAAGCATCAATCACAGACATGTTGCAAGAATATATACTAAGAAAAGTTTTCTAGCACCAAGGCAGAAATGTCAGCCTTGATGGTTAGTGCTGTGTTGACTGCTTTGCAAAAGCACCCATCACTTTTGGTGATTGCTGTAGAAGAGGTATTTCCAAGTGCTGCAGGACGCAGCGCAGCCTCCAGGAGCTCAGCCTGGGAGCTGAAAAGCCTGGCCCACGGGCTGCTTGGTGGCCTGGCTCAGGCCGGCGCGGCCTTTTGCTCCTCTTGGTTTTGTAGTTGTATTTTTTTTTTTTTTTTTTTGCTGGCATCAGGGTATTCTAGCTTCTGCACTCTGTGAAGGAGGAGCTCATTCCACGTTTGAGAGATACTAACATAAAATCGAGACATGATTTTGAACGTATGCCCAGGAATAAACATGTGAAAAGATAAACATGTTTCGATCTGGGAAGAAATCCTCTTTTTACAAATCTGTGAAGTTGATAAAAATAAAGCAACAGAAGAAGCAGAAAATATGAGAGTGAAAACCCAGAAAATGTAGCTCAATAGAAAATGCTCCACAGGCCAAAAGTTGTAGATAGTTTGGAGCGGGGGGTGTTCTGATACTGTTTTATTGCCCTGATCTGTTTCTGAAAACGAGGGTCCTCCCCTTTTTGGGGTGGAGGGGGACATCAGAGAAAACATTAAATTCAGGAAATATAACTTTGTTATAAATGTTTTCTACTAACCTTAAGATTTTTCACACTTATTTTTAACTAGCCAAAACCAAGAGATGATATTTTAAATCCTGAGCTTATAGCTCCATTTGTTATAAATTTAAAAAAACATGAAAAAAAAATAAAAAAACTTGTAATGATAATAAATGTTACTTTTATATTTAATACATTAAACATAATGACCTTCTTTTTTTTAAACAAAAGAAGTGATTGATTTTCTTCAAGCTGTATTTCTATACAGTGAACCTTTATGATCCTAAACTAATAAAAGGATTTCCAATGTGTAAAGTGCATTGAAAAGCTCTGAGTATGGGTAGAATCCCACTTAATATTAGGTTTCAAGAGTTTGTTACTTAGCTGGTTTAAACTTAGAAAATGTTCCTGATAGAAAGAGTGGTATCAGCATAGGTGGGTGGTTAGGTCAGCCTGCAAAATCCTATTTAGCTCATATTTTATGGTACCAACAGGAACATGTGTATTAGCTACCACTTACAGCATTTTTTAACAGGAAAATCTGTCCTGAGTGTTGACTTGCCCACAAAGATCACGCTTTCTCCAGGAGTTCAGAGGAGAAGGGCTCAGGCCCTGGAGGTTCTGGCCAATGGGAGTGGAGTGTGGGGATTCCAAAGAGGGGACCCCCTGAGTTTTAGGGGAGTAACACTCCAGAGTCGTAGGTTTGGCGGTCTTGCAAATAGATCCTTCCCATGAGCCTGTAAGGAGCCGGAGGAGACTGAGGCAGGAGTGAGAGGGGGCCGGGCGTGGGGCTGCAGGCGGGGGCAGATGTTCGGGGCGGCTGTTTCCCCTTGCGCCGCAGCAATGGACTAGATCCCTGAGGAAGTAATATGATCTCACCAAATTACTATTTCTGGGAATTTTGATTCTTAATGAAGAGTGAAATATTCAGCATGCGAACATTAGGCCACCGCTGATTGTAATGTGCTTGCTAAAAAAATAAAAAGTAAAATTGCACTACGCCAGCTTGCCAGGGCAAATTGGGACAGAATCGGGACTGTTATTCAGAGACTTTGGGTTGCAGAGATAACCAGCTTAGGCAACTCAAGATGGGAGATTTGGTGTATCAGAATTATTAAAGCTGTGTAACTTTATCCGGAAACAAAAGATATATTTATCTGAAAAACCATTTTTGGTGTGGTTTTAATCTGTGACAGAAACAAGAGTTTCAGTCGTGTAGTTCTGCTAAAATGGTACTAAATCTACTAAGGCTTTAAAAGGGAATTTAGAGTCAAACATGATGTAGCCCCAGGTTTCCTGTGTTGTCAAGGTAACCAGAGCCTTCTTTTCTTGGTAGCTTGAACCTGCCAAACCGACATCTTTAGTTAGTCAGCCACCTGCCACTGAGTTATACAGTTTTTCTTGAGCTGAGTATCCTAAAAAAAAAAAAAAAAGTCCAGTTTTTTCTCTTCCTCCCTGCTCTCCAACCTTTTTCACTTTAGAGAACCAGCCCCGCCCCCATACTCACTTTTACGAAGTTACAAAGCTGGATTATGTCTTTAAGCTCTTAATAAAAAGTGCAACTATTTCAACATTCACCTAGGCTATGTGGCCAGTGCCAAGCCATATAATTACCCGTTTCCCTGAAATGACTTTATAGAAAATGTGGGAATACTTATTTGGCTTTCTTCCAAGTGTCGTTGAGGTTGACATAATGCGAGACCAGGCCACATGATATTATCCCTGAGAGCCGAGACTCAGTTTTGTTTTGTGCATCAGGAAAAGTCAGACAGAAACAAGGAAGAAAGTTCATTACTGAACACATTTATTATCCAGAGTCCTCGATGTTTCAAGGACTCTACTAGCTGCTGCCTGGGATGCAGGGTTGGAGAAGTTTTAGTCTCTGCTCAGGGTTTACAGACTACTGAAGGGTCTAAGACAAAAACCCAACAAATAAAGGTAGAATATAATTAGGATCCTGAAGGAGATATGGAGATGGGAGTAGCCAAGAAGGCTTGGGGGAAGATGTGGATTTGAAATGGGCCTTGACAGAATTTCTACAATAGGTTTTTTTGAGGAGGGTATTAAAAAGCAGGATAGGGAAGGCAAGTTCAAGGATGTGATGGTGAATTTAGGCTCAGGCGCCAGACTGCCTGGGTTGAAATCCCAGCTCTTCGACCCACTACTCTGGGACCTTGGGCAAGTCACTAACCTCTCTGGGCTTCCATTCTCTCTATGTAAAGGAGGGGGGATAATAACAGTATCTCATTGCATTATTAAGTTAAATTATTTAGGATGTGTGAAACTCTTGGAACTGTTCCTGATTTAGAGTAAGTGCTTTAAAAGTGTTAGCCCTTGTCGTTGTTGAAGTTAGTGGAGTTTAGTAGGAAGTACAGTATTTATGAGACTGGAAAGGGTTTGGGGTTTATTTTGTAGACAGGAAAGTGTTTGGGGTTTATTTTGTGGCCTAAAATATATCTGATTTTGATAGGCAATGGGGGAATCTTAAGTTTTTTGTTGTTTTTTTAAAAATAGGTAAGTAACAGTACCACAACAACAAAACAACAAGAAGCAACAACACTGTAAAATTCAGTTGTTAAATATTTGGTGCAACCTTTTTTTGTTTTATTTCCAGCTATAGCTCTGAATTGCTGACCATGCTAACTTTTCCTTTCGGTGATTGACACTGTGAGGTGCTGTGAATTGATCTGATACAAAACACCTGTAGAAAGAATTACTGAATGCTAATCTTGTACAGGTGAAGAGGAAATCAATTTGAGGGGACCAACTTCTATTTTATCTTAGAAATAAAAACCATGGGGGCTATGACTGGCAAACTGGTGGCCTTGAACCCTTCTCTGCCATAAAGGGCTACAAGACTGTGCAATATATCATTTTTTTTTAAAGTCATTTTTTTTCATTTTGTAATACGTTCTGAGAGATTTGACTGATGACCTATATTTCAGAAGCATGAATGACCTCCGCATCTCAGATGAGAGGGGTGTGTCATAAATCAATACATGACACAGTAAGACGCTTTTTCTGCCTTGACACGGCCTTGATCCCTAATCATAGGTGAGAACTAGGTAAATGTTATTTTAACAGCCAGCAATCTGGAAGGCTTGTATTGACTCAAAGTGTTATTATTTGCCATTCTCAGTTCATAGATGTAGTTAATCGACTGCCCCAAATTACTTAGCCTTCCATGCATTCACTTTTTAGAGAACGATTGTTGAGTTCTAAAAACATTCCTGCTTCTGGTCCTGACCTCTAGATGTATTTTGGTGACCTCTCCGTGGCCCTACTTTGATCTCTGTAATCCACCCCTTTCTCTCTGTTCAGGGCCTCCGGCGCTGGTTACATCTCGCAGCCCAGCCTTGTTTTGGCCGCGTCTGGAGGAAGCCAGCTGTTCCATGTCACTTCCCTCCAGGCAAATCAATAATTTCAAGTGTTCTGAACTTTCAGAGAGATTGCTGCTGAGCCACAGGTCGCTGGAGGGCACGCCTGTGGATTCAATTGGCTTCTCTGGATCCATTAGAGCTGACTGGGTCTCCGTGTAGGATTCCTGATCCACATCAGCTGAGGTTATTGCGGAGCCGGCGGCGAGAGAAGGGGGTTATGTGAGTGTCCATGCTCCAGGGTGTAGGAGAGGAAATGCATTTCTTTCCTTTTATCCTTCTAGATTCTCAGCTGGATCTCTGTAACAAAGGACAGATTAACAAGAGAAAATTACACAAATTTATTTAATATAAACTTTACGTGACACAGGAGCCTCCATAGGAAATGAAGACCTGAAGAAATGGTGAAACCTGCATGTCTTTATACTAGGTTTGACAAAGTGTGGAGAGTTGTGGGATGGGAAAATATGACAGGACAAAGGGCATCAACTACGTGAGTAAACAGGAAACTCAGCAAGGCCTGGGCACGCGTATTCCTCTCGGCCCCCCTCTGCCCTGGAGGTCAGGATACTCTTTTCTTGGGTTAAGAGAGGGTGCCTCTTAAATAACGGTCTTAAGACCTGCTTCAGGGGCAGGTAACACACATGACATTTCTTGAATTCCATCAGCTTAAAATGTTCCATATGCCAAGGTGCCATGTTTTGGGGGTGGTGTGTCCTGAACCCCATCAATGAGAAGAATGACCTGATTTCTCCGAATCCAAACCAGTGATGGCATTGGAAAGTCAGATCCACGCCCCACCCCTTTCAACAGGCAGCTCTTTCCTTGAATTTCCAACATTAAAATGAATACTTTCCCAGATTGTTTAGCTTCCTTGGAGAGAAATGTTTATTTTGGATGTGTGTTAGGATGGCGAAATCCTTACATTATAAGCAGTAAAGGTCAAAGGACGAAAACATTCTTAAAATCCTGAGCAGTGTGGCAGGGCTTTGGAGCAAGTGCCGACGTGATGAAATCTGTCAGTGGATGCTTGGGTCGCTTCTGCCTTTTAGCTATGGTGAATAATACCGCTATGAACATGGGTATACAGATATCCTTCTGGGACTTTGCTTTCAATTCTTTTGAGTGTATACTCAGAAGTGCAATTGCTGGAAGTAGGTGACTGTAAAGTCTGCACTTCGCTTGTTTCTTCTGTGTCTTGGAGCACCAAATTGTTATCAGCTCCCTGATGCCACCACTTTTAAATTATCCGTCATCTCCCAGGCTCAGCCACGTCCCCGTTTTCCCATCTGCCAGGCTGAGGTTTCCATTAGGGAAACCACTTTCTTGCATATTCTGTCAGCTCCATTGCCGGATATCCACCCCGCTTATCCCACATTAACTTTCGGCTTCTGTAACTAAATTTTCTGCTCTCCTTGGCAGACCAAATTCTTCAAATAGCTTTTTTTGGTGGTGGTAGTGGGGTTCAGAGATCCCATGTTCTCCTGGGTTCCTCCGAGCATATTAGCTGGCCCGTTTCTGCCATCGATGGCTCCTCTTCTTCTTCCTCAACTCTGAAGGTGGAGTCCTCATTCTTCAAACTCTTCTCACTCTACACTTTTTCTCTGGAAGGGTTTTTCTAGTCCCAATGCCTTAGTGATTCCCAAACCTTGGTGAATCTCAAATTTATCTCCAGCCCAGACTTCTTCCTTGAAGTGCAGGTTTATATCTTCCACTGCCTACTCGCCATCTCTTAGATGTCCAATAAGCATCTCAAACCTACTGTGTCTAAAATAGAATAATTGGCTTCCTCACCTAACCCTGCTTACCCCCCCAGTTTCATCTTTCTCAGCAAATGGCATCCCATTTCACACAACTGCTCAGGCCCAAAATCTAGGAGTTGCTTTTGAGTTCCTGTTTTTCCTTCATATCCCATGTCCAGTCGTTCATCAAGTACTGTTGGCTGCATAAATATACCCCAAATATGACCATGTTTCACTTCCTCTGCCACCACCATTCCAGTCTCAGCTATAATCATCTCCCCTGGACGACCACAGCTTCCTAATAGGTCTCCTGCTCCCATTCCTGCCCTCTTTCAGTCTATTCTCATACAGAAACTAAAGTGATTGTTTAAAACTGAAGGACAGACCAAGTTACTCTCCTTTCTCAAAACCCTCTAACAGCTTCCTAGAACACTTAACATCAGATCTGAGGTAGCTAGTCAGTGTTAGGGACCCACGTCGTCTGATTGCTGCTTTGCTCTCTGACCTCATTTCCTGTCTCTCCTACTTCTGCTCTGGCCACACCATTCTGTTCCTTGAACTTGGCAAATTTGTTTTGCCTCAGGGCCATTTCTGCCTCTTTCAGGGAGGCTCTCTCTCCAGGTGTCACCGGCGTGCTCATTTGCGTCATCGAGCTCTGAGCACCCCCTCCCGCGGTCTCTCCTGACTCAAACTCATGCTGATTGCTCCCCTCACGTCACTCTAGCTCCTTATCCTCTTTCATTTTTCTTTACAAGTATCTCTATAATAAACACTGCATTTGATTTTTTATGTATTTGCTTCTCTCCTCCACCAGAATGTCAGTTCCATGAAGGCAGACATTTTGTCTTCCTTCCTCATCACTGTATCCACCAAGAAGTGCCCGCGACAGGGGGAGCGCTCGATGAGAACGGACGAAGGAATAAGTGGACCGTATGCCTTTAGCTGTGCATCATTGTGAATTGGCTGCTTTTCCTTTGTCTGGTAGATCCTGCTTCATTTAGAAAGAGAACACAAATTAAGAAGACATTTAAAAGTTTTCAGTTTCAGTGATTCAGCAGAAATCAGCCTGCATGGAGGAGACTTTAGTTTCTTAACATAAGCGACTGCTGGTTTTCAGTTTGCAGATGATCTTCAGCTTAAAATCCAGTTGGAGTTGAAGTGACTTTGAATACAAATGGGGCTCTAAAAAGTGATATTGTTGACACTATCAATCTTGAAACTACCACGCTCTTCATAGAAATTTAAATTTTAATAAACCTTGTCAAAAAGAAGCACAATATGGGAAGGAAACTGACATTTCTTTTCTTTCTTTCTTTCTTTTTTTATTTTTTAAGTAAGCAGTTACTGCATCCCAGGTCAGGTGCTTTAACATGCAAGTTCAGTTCATTTTGTGACCGTGTTCTAGGATAGGTATTATTACCCTTTTTAGAGATAAGGATATTGTGAATTAGACAATTACGTGTTTACCGTTGGTCATAGTAAAAGGTAGATCTGGGATTCCGCTCCTGGCGCGACTCCCTCCTAAACCCGTGTTCTTTATAGCTCCTCACACAGCCTCCCATGGGGAAAACAAGAGTGACAATCTCACAGGTTTAGCTGAATTATTTTTATGGATTATCACAATTCCAATTTAAAATGAAATCGAATGTTTACATCTAAAAATGCCACAGCAGGGATCTCTAACCCAAGAGATGGAATTAGCTGATGAGCCATGAACTGGAGAAAGAAGAGTTGATGCATGTTGAATAATGTTGTCTGCCAAGTACATTTGCAGAGCAGCTACCCCAGGCAGAGTGCTGTGCAGTGCAAGGTGGACCAGAGGGAAAAAGGGGAGGCTGCTGCTCTCAACGATTTCTGCTCAGGTAAGGCCACCACCTGAGGCTTTCCGTGTACCAGCTATGTTTGCCACCTGCTGGGCTCTGGCCTGGCCCGTATCATCCCCATTTTACATATCTAGGTGCACGACCCTCAAGGTTACCAGCTGGTATGTCATAGAACTGCGACTGAAAGCCAGGTCCATCTGTTCCTGTGTTTACCCTTATTCATTTGGATATAGCCCCTTCTACCTACTTGAGAGATACAAAATAGAAATGAAACAACTGGGAATAAAACCACTTGGAATAACCACTTAGTCTCCAGTAATACGAGAGCCGAAAGGTTCTGGTAGATGGTGAAATCAGGATGGGCTAATACCATAGCAGACAGTTGTCAGAAGTAACATCTTTTTCGTAAAAAATCCTATAATTTGGAGGATTCATTGTTTTTCAATTCATTGTCATTCAATTCATTTTCTAATTCATTGTTTTTTTTACATTATTGCAAATTGGTAAAATTTTATTATGTCATTTTATTATATGGAACTTGTTGCAGTCAGGATAGATTAGATTAGGTATGCTGTAGTAACAAACAGTCCCATATCTTAGTAGTCTAGGGCAATAAGGTTGTTTTCCTCCTCACTTTCTATGCCCACAGTGGGTTTGTAGGGAGCTCTGCTTCATGTTGTCATTATCCCCACTCTCGGATTGGAGGCTGTGACAGAGGGAAAGAAAACTCTGGAGGGTGTCGCGTTTCACTTCCAAGGGCCATTACTAATCATGAGTCCCAGCCAAACACAGGGGTTGTAGGAAGTACAGAGAGCTAGCAATATTCCATGAGCAAAATAAATGACCTCCACAGGCCTGGCGTCAGGGCGAAGGTTTCATGAGGTGAAATTGCTATGTATCTTGAATATAAAAGTATCTAGGATGGTTATGTTTCAGAAATTATACTTATGGAAAATTAAGCTTCAGGTTAAATGTGTGAGGAATGTATTTAATTAAAAAAATTATTTTGCTTTTCATTCATCATGTAAAAGTGATTTTCAAAAGTCATTTTGCTTTTCATTCAATTCTAATTTTAAAAAGTGTACCACCATCTTTATGCTTGTCTATAGAGAGGAACCCACATGGGAGATAGATCTGCAAGTCAGCAAGACAGACTGATTATCTTTAGCCAAATCAAAGAAACATCCATGAAAAACTGGATAATTGGCTCGAACTTCAAGTAAGCAGAGTAGAACAAAATACCCTCTCCAGGTGAGAATGCCGTCATTCTCTGCTTTTCTAATTCCGGTTCTCAAAATCTGAGCATTCCAGAACTACCTTTCAAGTGTTTAGATATTTATTTTAAGAATCAGTGTTTATCCTAAAATTGTGAATCTTAACGTTTGCATTTTTACCATGGTTCTCTCTGTAGATGTCCTGATGAAGCCAGTGCTTTTGAATGACCTTTAGTGATATTTGAGTATAGCATAAGTAAAATGCACTTTGGAAAGACTTATAGCTTTTCCCTGACCTGGGGGAGATAATTTATAGCCAGAGGGGGTGGAAAGTCAAGCACCTCCAAGAGCAATGTTCTCTGGTGCCTAGAGACCACTTCTGAGGTTCACAGGAGAACCAACTTTTTGACACAAAATTAATGTTCATTTTCTTTAAATTAGAAATGTGCCACATGGGATTTTTAAAAGGAGAGACTATATAACTAAGTAATGGTGTGATGCTAAAACTCCTACAAGTCTGGGAGTTTTTGCTATAAACAAACCGTAGTCCCCAAACATGGAATTAACTGAATGGAGGTCAGGAAGAAGTTCCAAAGTGGTCCCTGGGCAAGGGTAGGTGCAGCGAGAGCAGGGAACTGTCCCCAAAAGGAGTTTTTAAGTTCACAGATGAAAATTTTCCATTTGGCAAAAACAAACAAACAAACAAACAAACACAAAAAGACAAAACCCACCAAACTCCCAAAACCTACTTAATCTGGCTGCCTGGGAAACAGCAAAAAATTGTTACCGATTTGAGATTTCAGTAATTTTGTAGGGAAATGTAGTAAGAATTGAAGTAGTGAAATTATCTATGAGAGTGTGTAGGAGGGGGAAATATAATATTTTAAGAAAATAGTAGTGGTTTGTCAGGGTTAGAAATTTTAGGTTTAATAGCAATAAGGTATCAGCAGCAAAAAAAAAAAAAAAAAAAATGCGATTAACCGGTAACAGCAGCAAGTAAACTGCAAACTTCATAGCAGAACGTGAGACTGGAAGAACATAAACAAAACAAAGCAAAATCTGTAATTGGAAATAATTGTTCACGAGGGTTTAAAAACAGCAGGAGTGACACTTAAACCTGGTTTCAGATCACTGAACTTTTCCAAAGCACCTCATAATGTCAGATAGTCCACAGTTTGAAAATATAGACTTCAAGACACGGCCGTAGTCTAAAACCTGTTGAAGCGAGCGTGGCAGGTTCATCGCAGCCCAAAGATGGTTCCACATTCGACTCGATGTAAGGTTCTCAGGGGAGCCAAGAGAAACGGCTTCCTACCTCCTTCCAGCCTTATCCCTCACTAGCGGAGGGCATGCAGACTCGATGGGTTCTTAGGTCTTAACATTGATACGAGAGGGTGGACAACACAAAGATGAGTAAGAGAGGATAGAACCCAGGAATTTCACAGCGTTTTGAAAGGTAAGCGCTCAAGTGCCTGATAAAACTTGCTAAACACTTTTTTAAAAAGTAAAAAAAAGTCGATTTCTGTTTTCCCTATAGCATTGGCCGGAGCCGAAAGAAAGCACTGATCAGCTGGAGAGAAATGCAGGCTGACAGGCCTGTCTCACTGAGAGGCAGTTTGGCACACAGGCTGTAGGTGGCTTGGTTCTCGGGAGGGTAGGCAGGCACGTTTGTATCTGTTATTTTTTTAAACACCAAAATGAGCATGTTTGAGGGAAACACAAACCGACAATAGTGGCTAGGAGGCCAGATAAGTTTGCATACTTTGATACTCCTGAGTCTCAATAGGTTTCAACCCCCAACATATACATGTTAGTAGCAGAAGTTCTGGTCTTTAAATCAGTCCTGACTACGATGTCATTATTATAGCCCTCAGTTATAAAAGAATATACATTTTATATATTACCTGTAAGGAATACCTTCTCTCACTCCACCCCCTGCCCCCCAAACTTGCATCCTTAGAAAGTTTCATTGATGGCCACCCACAGGCTGATGGGAATATCAATGTCTGGCCTGACCACATGCTTCCCAAATTCACCTGGAGCTTTGGTTTTTAAGTTCTAATCTCTATTTAAGTGAACATTTATTTACTTGTGTAACAGGCAAAGTCACCATTTAGGTGCTTTCTTTGTGCTGTGGTAAAGTAAATGGGTGTTATTTGCTGAACATTTTATTTTACTCGTGGGAGAACTGCCCCGAATAACGTGACTCTCAACAATCCTATAATCATGGCTGAGGAAACTGAGGTGCTGAGTAGCTAAGTAACTCACCTGGGTCATGTGGCCAGTAACTAGCAGAATCCGGCTCTGAATCCACAGTGGTGTGATGCCCCAACCCGCACTTGCTCACTGCAGGTGCCTGTCAACTTTAAGGGTTTCAGATTATTGGAACGCGATTTGTACTTAGAGTTTGCTGGCCTCCCTGGTAATGTTCAGGAGAACTGTTCACCACCCTTAAATAAATAAACAGTTGCTGCTCCTTACTCCAGAGCAAACCATATAGAGTTACCCTGTGACAAGCGGCTCCTTTGCAAATTGAGGCCTGTAATTTAGAGGTTGGCCCTTTTCACTGGGGGCCCCGCGTGGTTTGTTTTCTCTGTCAGTAAGATGTGGCTGGTCTCTTACTTCTCAATTTAGGAAGGAGCTTCCAGAACTCCTCTCCGGAGTAAATTTCGTATACTTCATCCAGTTTGGTGATGACCCGCTCACTGATTTTAGGTTTTCTAGGGGAGCCAGCTTCTCTAGGGTCCTATGCAAAGCACTCAGTAACTGTGAGTCCACCTTGGAGCCGGGAGTGGATTTACCCGAAAGCTAACGAGACCTGTAGCATCAGGGATCCTCTGCGAATGAGCCCGGGCATTGTGTTTGTATGGTCATAGTTTTAACACAATCAACAAAAGTGAGGTATTTCAATCACAGCTGGTTAGTATCTTTGTGCTTTTCTCTTCTTCTTGTCACACTTTCCTCGAGTTGTGAGTTGCGAGTTGCGTGGGACTGAATTGGTCACAGGGATTTTTGGGATCTGCCTGAGGCGAAGTTGAGTTAGGGATACATTTAAAAGCTGGGGTTAAGTGGGACATATTCATGTGGTTCAGGGCCCTATACACAAACCGTTGCTGGCTATGCAGTGTAGAAATGGAATTCAAGAATACTCTCCCACCCACTATGGCAACTTGCGAGCTATTGTGAAATGAGGGTGTAGGACCAGAGGCTGAATTGTGGTATGAACTTGTCCTATGGTTCTGGCGCTTCAAAGTGGTGGCGGGTAGAGGGGGAGCCAGTGGAACCAGAAACCGGTCTGTGGAAAAATCTTATTGTAGGGGGCCAGTCTGTTCATAAACAGATTATATAATTTTTATGGATTTCGTGATATTTGTGAGCTTTTAAAGATTCATTATTAGTTGTGAAGTCCTTTCTCACTCTGAATAAATATTTATTTGCGTGTTATATTTTGCATTCATGATTTTGTATTCTTTGTCTTCAAGAAACCCTCTCCCCAAATTGTATAAGCTTTGGGCCCCATAGAAATTAAATCCTGTCCTTTAAATTTGGTGAAAATTCTTTTCCAGATGCAGCTGCTCTAGAAAGTCTCCCAAAGTGAATTTCATGAACACCACAAAATGCCTATATTGAGACAATTAAATGCCAATATTTATTTCTAATTTGTGTAGATCTAACCAAATTTTATGTGCGGTAAGAACAGAGAAACTGAAACTTCATTTTAATTATTTAGATCTGACCTTCTTCAAGTTGTGGGGATTAGGACTTTGGCCAAGTAACCCGTGACATCTCTTTGTGGGGTTGGAGGTATCAGGACAGGATGGGGTGAGGTGACTCAGAGGTGTGGAGGTGGGTGCAGGGATCACACTTTACTGCTGCTAATAGGCAGGTAAAGGAACTAGACCTCCCTGTAAATAGAATGTATTAGCAATGAAAAAGGAAGCATGAGGAGACCCATCCCCACTGCACCCACAGTCCTGTGAGAGTGTGTGTGTGCGTGGGCACGCGAGAGAGAGAGAGAGAGAGAGAGGGAGAAAGAGAGAGAGAGAGAAAGGGTGGGTGGGATTTTACTGGGGAGATAATTTTCCTTTCTTCTCTCCCTCCCCTTTTCCCTTGGATTAAATGCACAAAGGCTTACTAGCATCTCAATAACTCTTTGGAAACTTCAAAGAATGCTCTATTTCAAATCTTTTAAAACTGTGTGCAAGATAAAAAATTTTAATTTGAAAAAACATAAGATAGGAAACAATTCTCTTTGACTTTGACTTTTTGTGTTAATGGGGGATATATGCAAAGGGAAATTCATGCGTAAATTACCAGTTAGTTGCTGAGAACTGAAAACACTGAAGCAGAAATTAGGGTCTCATTATCTGCCCAGATTATTGTCATTCAAGACACGAAACTGCTGAGTTTTATAATTGTGGGGAAGATCTATTTTGCCTGCAAAAATTCCTCTACTAGGTGATATTTTTATGAAAGTCCAGGAGAGGCAGTTTGGTTGCTTTTAAGTACAGGCTTTTCTCTCTCTCTCTCTCTCTCTCTCTCTCCCTCTCTCTCCCTCCCTCTCTCTCTCTTCTTTCCTTCCTTCCTTCCTTTCTTCTTTCTTTCTTCCACCAATGATTAGGGCATCTTAGGCAGCTGCCAGTCCAGGGTGGGACTTCCTCTGGGCAGAGAACATCGATGCTAAGCATACCTGCTTATATAATGTGTAGATATTTCACTAGTTCTTTTAAAGACATAAATGTTTAGAGTAAAAGTAGACTAATTCATTTAAAATATAAACTTTTATATTACAGTCAACTGCTGCTCTAGAATGGATTCTAGGGTTTTCTTATTTACTCTCTGCTCTCCGGGCTGCGCCGGCCCTTCATTGGCGCTGTGCCTCAGGACATTCTCATTGCACAGCCCTCAGAGTTTTTGCTAAAAGGCTCATTAACGCTCGCTGGTTACTCCGTAGTGTCTCCTCTAGTTTTCTTAAACCCTGTTGGTTAGCCCTGTAATGGCACACAGTCGGCATTCAGCTGGTGGTGTTTTGACTGTGCATTTCACAGATGTGGTCCTTCAGGTTGGAAAACATGGCTCTTCCGTCTCTCTGTTCTCCCCTTCTCCCTCTTCCTTCTCTCAGCCAACAGCACTTTTCTATCTATGTCTGATTCTCTCTAAAATTTACTTTATCTGAGTGCCTCATGTGTTGAGACTGAGTACCCTGCCTCCCAGTTTCTTAAATGAGCCATATCACTTTGCAATAAACCCAAGTACAAGTTAAAGGATATTAATCCATTAAGTGAAACTTGACTGCGAAACCTATTTTCTTCTGTATACTTTGAGTATTAGTGTATAATTAGGAACTCCGTAATAAGAGAGGGGACCCAAAAAACCCAGACTTTATTTATAAAAATGTGTGTGTTTAGTCTTACATGTTTAAACGTCAGTCACTTTCAAAGTACTCTCCATTTTATGTATGCTGTAGTACACCTATTGAGACATTATTTCCGTTGCTCAAAACAGTTTTTGAACTCGTCAGTTTTGATGCCTTTTAGTGCTTCTGCCGGTTTGTTTGTTTGTTTGTTTGTTTCACCTCTTCTACAAACGTTTCCCTTTGAGGACTTGTTTCATCCAGGAAACAAAAAACAGCCACTTGGGGCGAGATCTGGTGAATAGGGAGGGTGGGGAACACGGGTTATGCCATTTTTTGGTCAAAAACTGCTGAACACTCAACGCAGTATGGGCAGGAGCGCTTGCAAATCACCCATCATGAAATGGGCAAATGCGTTGAAAGAGTCTTCTGAAAAATTTACTGAAGCTGAATGCAACCTCTCACAACAATGCCAGCTAGTACAGCAATAGAGATGGGTTCCTAGAACACTCACCTAGGGGGGAAACCTATACTACAAGGGCCCTGGCCTCCAGAGGATAATTTTGTTTTATTGGGGGAGGTTCCCCCCTTGTAAACTATTCTTTTCAGTCTAACTCTGGTTGATGGTCAGCTTGGATTATTGTGCAATTAAATGGCTAAAATGTGGATAAATCCTACCCTAGTGCCTGGCACAGAGCTGGCACTCCAGTTATAATTCCTTCCTTTCCTTTGGTCATGGTGGTCCAGTTCTATTTGTAGCTCTGTTATAGTGTGGAGCTCTGCTTGGTAATGATTCACTAAGGACTTAATGAGCTGTGTTTTATCCAATGCCATGGGCTGTGTCAACACAATGCAAAACATTGTGACAATTTTTGACTGAATTGAGTTAACTGACTGAATGTTTTGAAGTATTGACACAGCAGTTAAAAGAGTGAGAAATGTAGTCAAGCCAGCTATTTGGTATGATGGAAAACGGCAACTATTTCAAAAATATAACTCGGATAGAAATGTGAGAAGCCAGTGGAAGTTTTAAGTAGCCACAGGACCATAGGAAAGCACTTGCAAAAGGACCCTGCTTAGGAAGCAGACAGGGAAATGAAAATCTAAAGGTGTCTCTGAGTCACCCAATAATCAAAGCAAAGCCAAAGAATCACACAGTTTCATCCCCTTGACCAAAGCTTCCTTGATTCATGCTGAAGGAACAGAAGTGCGAATTGGAAAGTGTCACAGATTCTTGAGGTATGATAGCTGATGGTTTATTCATTGTGTCCTTTTAGCCATTGTTTGCCTTTAGTTCCTTCCTCTGGTAACTCTGAGGATTAGTAGGAGGCCATCCAGAGCTGGGTACCCCAAAACGTGCTCAGTGTCAGAAATCTTTGCAACGAAGCCTGGGGCAAGGATTGTGCTGACTGGGAAATATTTGTTCTTCAGCTTATTCAATACATTTTCTTAAAGATTAAAAATCTTTAAGATAATCTTATAGAACAAGATTAAAATTTTGTTCTATAAGTTGCTACATATGCATATCACATATGGCATAATAAATAATATATTCATTATTATCTCTTTGATATATTATACATATAATGTATTCACTATTACATATAGACCATATACAGTATTATCTTTCAGGTATACAGAGAGATAATACTGTATATATAGTACTGTATATATAAAATGTATAATAATATATAATATAATAATAGTAATACATGTATAAGATAATATACAAAGTGGAGGGAGAGAAAGAGAGAGAGAGGACTGAGTGATTTTAACACTAAAATGTATTTACTAGCATGAATAATCTTACAGAAGAGCAATTCTACTTGATGGTAACTTGGAAGGTCATTTCTGAAAGGTTTCTGACCAAGTATCAGTGAGAAATTCCGTTTCCCTAACTACCATGAGGGAATGAATCAAGCCCCGGTACCAGGTTCATTTTGGTCAATATAATAATCATTAGCTTGAGGATCCCTCTTTAGCAAAAAGAGGTCCCTTGCCAATGGCCAACTTTGTCAATAAACATTTGGCACAACAAAATTTTGCCTGAACAAAAGGGCTTGGACAGGTTTTTGAAGTGCCGTAACTGGGTTTGGCGTTGCTCAGTGAGGGGGAGGCCATGGCCACCTGGCTTTCCTCATCAGTGAGGCAAGATTTTACCGGAGCCAGTTCAGATCAGCCTGGATCAAGGGCTTTGACTGCACATCAGTCAGCTCAGTAAAATAATTATTTTGACCATTTTGTCCTTCCAGGATTTTCTCATCCTACGGGGCATTGATAAAAATGATCAAATCACTTTGTGCAGACACGGACTTGAGACTTAGTCTAGCACCTGCTTCCCCTTGTTGTCTTTATTCCTACTCAATCTGGGACACACAGATCATGTCACAGAAACCTTTACTGAGGCTACAGATCGTGGTCTCCCCCCGCCGCTGCCAGCATATTATAGCATTTTCAAACAACCTAGAGGGCACGCTTGAAACAATCAGTGCAACCCAGGCTGAAATGAGTTCCTGCTGGCCAGGATAGCCATAAACGTCAAGCTACAGGATTTTAAAGACTTTACAGTAGCTCATACATAGCTTGTACATTTATAAGCATTATTGAGTTGGAAGATAATGACAGTCACATGTTGTGGATTGAATATGACATCTTTTTTTTCCCCATCATTATTCCTTCCCCCTTTATTAAAAAAGAACACAATAAACTTGGATACTGACTGAAGTCTCTATTTTACATTTCAAACTGGAAAATTTGGAACTTTCGATTTCCAAGTTTGCAGTATCACCCAGACAGGTTTGAAACATGACAGTGCCAAGGTGCTGGTTCTCTGCAGAGAGCATATACAACCAAACCAAACTGCTCTGATGTCTCCTATCTTCTTCCTAGGAAAATTCTAGGCTTTTAGTTAAAAAAAATATAAATGCCTATGATATAATTATTACTTTCTGGAGTCTTTTTACAACAATTCCCATCTGTGAAAAGATACAAAGAACCTTTTAACTGGAAACTACAATAACATATACAGAACCCTCTCCAAAAAAGTTTGTACAGAAATTAAATATATTAGATGTTAAAATCTGGCAAAAAGATGCAGCTTTCCTAAAGTAACAGAGAGTACCACACATGTTGGTTTTGTGGCAGACCTTGGAAATATCTTAGGTAGAACTTAACCTAGAAATAAAAACCCACCACAGACTTTCAGCCCAAGTTATTTTTAGAAGAAAAATAAAAGTGACAAAAGGTAATGTACCTTAAGTTGGTAGCATATACAAGATTATTTTCTGAGCCTTAAGGTAGAAGGGCCAAATCACTGGAATAAGAAAATACAGAGAAAACATAAAGGCCCATTAATTTCAGAATGTTGGAGGGAAAAAATAAAGAGCCCAAACTTTTTAGACAGGTACATGTAATTTAAGTTAAAATGGAAAATGGGCTTTGAACCATAAATTGTTTCCTAAAAAAATAAGTTTGGAAAGTACAAAATTACACCTTAAAAAGTTCCCTTTTCACCTCAACAGGCAAACAACGTCCAAAAACACATTCAACTAAATAAAATGGGAGGATTTGAAATCACACCATCTCATCCTTCATTGTCAGGGCTTGGCTTCAAACCTGGACTTTCCTGAGTGGGATATTTTGCAAAATAATATTAAATGAGGTTGCTGGATCCAAGTTACATATCCTCTAAAAACAACAACAACAACAAAAAAACCCAGAAGTCAAAGGACAGCTGCCAATTTTTGTTTTAAAAGAAACCTCTAAAGTAGGAGTTAGTGTATGCTAGGGCCAGAGGCTATCAAATCATCTGAACATGGCTGTAAACATCAAGTCCTTTGAAGCATGTTTTCTGGAGTTAATGAAACATTCTTTCTCTGTGCTCAAAAGTCAAGCAATATCCAATAGCGTCTTGTGTTTCTTGAATTTGTTCCTGGAACCAGCATCCATCCTGTGCAAATTCCTCCCATGGTCCTTTGCAGCCTTTGTCACCACTTACATAATACTCAGTAACTTCTTTAAGGAAGGTTACCTTTTGCCCCTTGATATGCATGTGTCTTTCTGCAGAAAATACCTCACCCTGTACCACATCTGGAAATTCACTGTCTCGGCTCCCTAACAGTTGCACCTTATAGGAAAGTAAGGTGTGACTCAGATGTGGCCACAATGGACTCAGATAGCCTCTCTGAGTCATTATCATTACAGCCTTTCCAATTTTTCCTTGATGTTTGAAAAGAAGCCTTGCAATTTCAAAGGTTGTAGGGGTCATCCGAATTACAGAAAGAGGTCTACAGTGTGAGACCCTCTGCTTCATCTGCACGAGACTGCCAGTCGTCTTCCTCCCCAGAATTATGGTCAGAAGACTCAGGAAGGCTTCCAGTCTGGAGAGAATCCTCGAGATCAGACTCGTCAGACAAATCCTTCCCTGAGTCAGAAGGGTCTCCAGGAACAATTCTGGCAGAAGTCTGAATCGCTGCTGTAAAGTTTTGGGGAGTATAAGGGTCTACACTGTAGAAAGAGTTCCAAAGGCGAAGCCCTTCAGAGGCTGCTTCAAGGTCTGATTCCGAGACTGAGCTATCACTGTCAAAACCGTCATCCTCAGCCTCCTCATCCCAGTCCTCGCCTCCTTGTTTTGAGGTCGCTGGTTGCACCTCCCAAAATGTAACCTATCAATTTGTTACTACGCGTTGGTCTGGCAGGAATGGGAAGGCCATCTTCTATGTCTGAGGAGTCGACTACACTCATTTGGTCCTCCTCAGGCTCCTTTTAACGTAGGTACCTCACAGCATTCCAAAGGGCCCCGTTTTTCCCAAGCAAGAGGAACCTCCCGAGTTAATTCTACTTTTTCTTCCGTGGATCCCTGGGCAGTTCCGGGAACAGCTCCATCTGGGGGAACGCACTGTGTTGGACTGCCTCTGCAGGGCTTCAGATCCATTCAGGGAAGGCTGCGTTCCTCCTCCAGACTGCGGTAACCATCGCCTCGGTCGGGGGTGGGTAACTCTCGCCCCTTGACAGCCTGCCGAAGGAATTCCAGCCGTTTCATGCGAAGATGGTAAATTTCTGGCAGGCCTTCTCTTGAAAGAGGTGGACATCCGTGCCAGGTGGAGCAAATCAGGTCTGCTTTCAGTGGCTGCGGATGAGAATGGTCCTCAGGCCGACAGCTGCTCTCTGCACCTGCTGCCCAGAGATGAACTAGCTCGCCCCTTCAGCCGTCGTTCTGCTATCTAGGCTCTACCGCGGAAGGCCGTCCAGGTAGGAGGGGTTCAGCAAACAGGAGACGGCGCTGAAATGGCTTAAACGCTGAATGTTTCGAGGCCAAGAGGAGGAAGGGCTAAGTGCCTGGTCAGAAAACAGCCCAGATCTAAGGCTTCTCCAGGACAGCTTTCCACTCCTCTCAGCCGGGGCTCAAGGAGACCAGCGTGGGCCGCAGGGTCTGAGGGTCTTCCCTGGGCTCCACGTTGCGATTCTAGATCAGGGCGTGAGCACGGCCAGAGAATCCCCTTCTCTGGCGGGTGCAGGAGACTGGCAGCTGAGTCCGCCGGCGGAGGGCTCCAGCCGCCCCGAACGCAGAGATTTCTGCGCCGCCGGGACAGCCGGTTCCTCCCGAGCCCTCGGGGCTCTCAGGGCGCTGTCGCCTGCTGCGAAATCTAGCCATCTGGCAGGAATCCTCCTCCTCCCCAAAGCTGGCTCCGAATCAGCAGCTTCTGAAGCGGTCTGCGGAGCCGCGCGAAGGCTGGGCAAGCAGCTTCATCCAGTAGCTGGCCCAAGCCTCAGGCCCGGGACAGAAAACCGGTTTCGGGTCCCCGGGGTGCTCCGCGGCACGAGGCGTGGAGAACCTGCCAGCGCCTGCTGGCGAGGGCCGAGGGAAGGAGGGCAGCCGGGACAGGGGCCGGCAAGTATTGGGTCATACCTGATGTCTATTTTCCCCTCTTCTTTATCACCAGAACCTTGACTCTCTTCAGAAAGGCAATGTGAGTATTACAAAATACACATATCTCACCTTTCTCACCCAGCCCCGCAAATGCCCTCCTCTCTGTCAGCTGTTCTCTGTTATCTATGAGTCTGATTCTCTCATACTCATAGATATGTTCTATGTTTATTTTGTTCTTTAGAGTCCATAGATAAGTGAAATCATACGGTATTTGTCATCCTCTGTATGACTTATTTCACTGAGCATAATGAAAAAGGTGAAGGGATTAGGAAGTACAACTTGGTCGTTACAGAATTACAGAGATGTAAATTACATCATAGAAATTATAGCCGATAATATTGTAATAACTATGTATAGGGCCCAGTGGGTACTTGAAATACCGGGGGACCACTCTGTAAGGCGAACAATTGTCTAACCACTATGGTTCATATCTGAAACTAACACAGAATAATACTGAATGTAAATTATAATTGAAAAATAAAAATATAAAAATTAAAGTAAGTTAAATAAAATAATTGAAACACTTAGAGATAACTCTGACAAAATATTTATATAAATCCGACAATGGAATATTATTTAGCAACAAAAAGGGATAAACATTATGTGTATCGTTAAAAAAAGGAACTATAGAAGTACAAAAAATAAGTCTCCTACTCCATTAAGGTTTGTGTATTCTGATTTTTCAGAAAAGAATTTTAAAGTACTTCGATAATATGTGTTAATTAGGTTGAAAAAAATACATACCTCTCCAGGCTTAAACTTTCCAGATTTAGCAAAAACAAACAAAAACAGGATGCCCAGCAGGGAACATACCGTACATGCTTCATACAAAAAATTATTTGTTTATCTGAAATTCACATTTGCCCAAACATGCTGTGTTTTATCTGGCACCCCTACCCCAAGCTTTCTTAATGGTAGCGTGGCAGTGAAAGAGACAGCCTGCTAAAAGGGCCTCCAGAAAACGTGTTAGACATGATGCTTTTGTCCTTTGCACTTGGCCTTTTCCCTTCTTCCTTCCCGGACTTTGGACAGAATGCCTAAAGCTGTCTTGCTACCAGGAGCGTATAAGCCATTTAAGGACTGCAGAGGAATGAGGAGAAGCCTGGTTCCTGGAGCAGCTCTGACCCGTCGATCCCCTGATGCCTTGTTCTATAAAAATCCCTTATTTCGTTAAGTCATTGTAGTTCAGTTTTGGTTACATGCTGCCAAATACAGTCCTAACTGATGTGGCTACCCTGTACTGGAGGTGTGAAGTAGAGGCTGGCTAGTGCTTCACCACGCTACTTGGTTTTCTTCCTTGTCACACAGCTGGACCACACTCCCAGACCTCTACAGTGAGGCGGAGCTGTGTGACTGAGTTCTGGCAATGAAATATGTTGGAGGTTATGTACGTAACTTCATGCCTGATCCATGTTCCTGCCCTTCCCATATCTGCAGCAAGAGCCCTAGGGAATAGCGGAGACAGTGGATGAAAGCAACCTGAACCCGAGATGACCGAGTGATCCCCTCCCACCTTGTGCTGACTTTGATTGTGTGTGATGTGAACAAGAAATAAATTTTTCTGGAGTTGGGTTCCATGGGGTCAACATTATCTGTTGTAAGAGACTGCTTCAGACCTAAAACTTCAAGCCAGAATCCTCAGATTCACTCTTACGGTGTCATACATCTTTTGTCCACCCTTTAATCGATGGATTAGGAAGTGCTGATTGGCTTAAAGAAAGCATGGTGCATCTTGGAATTGGAGCTGGGGCTAGCTTTCTCTGAGGCACATGATCAGTCAGGGTTCTAGCAGGAAACAGAGTAATTTGAGGAGAGTTTAATAAAGTGACTATTTACAAAGACAGAAAGGGCATAGGGAATTCACAAAAGATGTAGTGTCTTCTGGCTAGTAACAGTAGAGCCTTAGCGCCCCTACGTCTGAAGGGTGGGTTGGGGCGGTGAGTGGTTTCCAGAACCTAGGGGCAAAGGTACCATAGGTACAGACAAGCTGTGGGGAGAGGGCTCCTTGTCCAGTCTTAGGACCTTTGGCTAAGGGAAGCAGCCCGCCTACATGGAGGGAGCCCGAGGGAACAACAGTGCTGGCCTTCCGCCTTTCCCATCCTCTGACCTCTTGCATGGGCTCCCCATTGGCCACAACCAACTGGAAGCCAAAGGCCCTGAGCACCCGAGATATAGTCCCTGCAGGTCAGGCTCCCAGGATGAAGCAGGGCGGAGGAGGAAGAGCAGACCTGGAGGGGACATCCAGCACAGGCTACGGGGGTAGGGAGTCTACAACCAAGGGGATAAGAAAGAGCGGGGAGCAGTCCGTAGTTGCTGCCTCGCTGGTACCTGTTAGGCCCTGGGGACTAACTACATTAGCAGTTATTTTTGAGATAGAAATCTTTTGGCCATAGGACAAGTACATAGAAGAAAAGCTTCTGAATTTTCACTTGCACATGATAAATTCCAAATTCTGTTAAAATGTCAAATAACTTATTTATCAAAGCATTAGAGTTGCCAGGACAACAGAATTTAATTTAGTAGTGTTTGATGTACACATTTGCTTCAATTCTTCTGCCAGAGCTACTTGTTTTAATTCTGTCTCCTTAGGTTTTGAAAATGCTAAGAGCAATTATGATATTAGTAATATCCACTGATTTATATATATATATACATTTTATATATATGTGTGTATATATACACACATTTATATATATATATATATATATATATATATATAAAATTATTATTATTATCCAGTGCTTGTTTTATTGGCCAGGACTTTTTGATCTCTTGTAATTGGTTTTATTCCAGGACATCTTGTTGCAACTGATGCTGAATAGAACCTTAGGTTTGTACTTTTAGTACTGAATTAACCATATTGATTCACACTTGATGGCTAACTGTTCTTGTATAATCTTAGCATTATTTTCGTGCCTACTGACATTAATTATCATAGCCCTAGCAAATGCATTGTTAAGTTATATGTTAAATTGTTTTGAAGATTGTCATTCATCTTCTCCTATGAAAATTTCCCTTCACTGCATGTTTATGAAATTTTTACTGACAATCACTTTCCTACACTACCATATCTCTGTAAGTTAGGTAGAGCAGGTATTATTATTACATAAAAATTGCAGTGATTAATGCTTATTATAGAAGTCATAAATATATCTAAATATAACATGAAAATAAAAATCATCTTTGTTCTACCACCCAAATATGACTTTAATATATTGGTATTTATCTTTTCATAATTTTCTCTAAGGTTGATAAATTTTTCTTCTTACAAAATGGAATCCCACTGAACAGACTGTTCTCTAACTTATTTTCTTACTTACACCATGAATTTTTTCATATTAAAAACGTACTTCTGCAATGTCACTCTTAATAGCTGTGATATAGTCCACTACAGATGTATTGTCATTTATTTCTATACTTTTTTGATTTTTTCCTAATTTTTTGCTATTATATATAATGATTTGAAAAATTCATTCAAATTGCCTTTAAGTTCTTGTTCAATTATTTGCTAAGGACAATTAGTTAGAAATAGAACTTCTAGGCAATATGGTAAACAAAGCATTAAGGCTTTTGATGCAGATATTACAATTTTATTTTGCAAAATGTTTCCCTTCAGAATCATCTACTAATTTGCCTTGTTTTAGTCATTAATTGTTTACCTTTGCTTTTGTAATTTTGGGTAGTAAGATGCAGATGACACTGATAAATTCTTATTTTCACGTCTAGATTTAACTTAGAGTGTACAGTGAGTATTTTCAGTTGCAAGCAATTGATATGGAACTGACTGGTTTAAGCAGAAAAGTAATTTATTAAGAGATAGTTCTCTGAATCCTTGGGAGGGTAGGGGAGCCTGGTGCATGGCTAAGCCACCAGGAAAAGTGATGAAAACAATGGAGCAGAGCTGATTTGGTAAAAAAACAAAACAAAACTCTTCTGCTGCCATAAAACATTAAGTGTCATTGTTTCGTGCCCACCATTGTGGCAGACCCTGTTAGCGCCCCATGAGAGCCCCACTATTCCTTTCCCTATCATGGTTTCTGAGAGTCCCTGTGATTTTCCAGGGGAGGACTGCTTCTGGCAACGCTCCACCCACTTCAAGTGGGGCAGATTGGATGCTGAGAAGTGTTAATGACCTCAGGACAAATGAAAATCAGAAGATGTCTTGGTCTGCTCAGGCTGCCATAAGAAAATACTAGAATCAGTGACTTAATAGAATTTTTTCCCTCACAGTTCTGGAGGTTGAGATGTTCAAGTATGAGGCTGAGCCTGATTCAGTTCTTGGTGAGGGCTCTCTTCTCGGTTTGAAGACAGCTTTCTTCTTGCTGTGTCCTCACATGGTCTTTTCCCTGTGTGTGCATGGTGAGAGAGAGAGAGTGGGAGAGAGAGGGTACTCTGCTGCCTCTTCTTATGAGGACACTAATCCTATCAGATCAGGGCCCCACCCTTATGACCTCATTTATTCCTTTTTCAAAAAAGGTTTTATTTATTTTTTATTTTTAGACAGAGGGGAAGGGAGAAAGAGAGGGAGAGAAGCATCCATGTGTGGTTACCTCTTGCACACCCCCTACTGGGGACCTGGCTCGCAACCTGGCATGTGCCCTGATTGGGAATTGAACCAGCGACCCTGTGGTTCACAGGCCAGTGCTCAATCCTCTGAGCCACGCCAGCCAGGGCGACCTCATTTATTCTTAATTAATTCCTTACTCCAAATATGGCCACAATGAGGGAATAGGGCTTCAAAATATGAATTTTGTTGAATTCACTGGGGCACACAAACATTCAGTTCATAAGAGAAGATAAATATTTCAGATTCTACATCCTTCCGTAGGGATAACCCTGAGGCTTGTTCTGCACTGTCTTCCAGAGGTTTCAGCACGACTGAACCTCAGGTGTTCACAGGGTAACCTGTTCACTGAGGCATCCTGTTTGACTTGTCTTCTCCAACTTCCTGACCAGCACTTCCTGAGAGCATGGCCCAAATAAGTGACTTGTCTTCAAATCTTTATCTCAGGGTCAGCTTCTGGTAGAATCCACTTGACAGGTAGTTTGGGCCAGTGGCCTTATTCCTGAAACAAAGCTGCCACTGACATTAGAGAAGGAGCACACTGCACCATTCCGGCTTCTTGCGCTCTGGCTCAGTATCTGGGGTGGTGGGGGAGGGGTCGGGCAATGTTACCTGCCAGCACATTGGTTGCAAGGGAGGCTGGAAAAGCAAGTGTCTGACCCAGTCACAAGTTTTCAGGCTGTCAAACTCAGGAAGGAGGTTCAAATACTAGGCAGTCAAAAAGAACAATAAATATTCTCTCTGAGGGGTCATCTGTGTATTGTTGCTTGGTTATTCTGTTTTCTCGATATGGAAACAGATTGTATCAGCCCTGTTGTGAAAGCCATTGTTAGCATACAAAATACTGATGTTATTTTCCTTGTCTTTTTTTTTTCATTCAGCTCCACTCTTCTGTTTCAATTACAGAGGAAGTAATAAAGCATTTGCTGTGGTTCTACAAAAATAGAAAATTATCTACTAACCACTCTTAGGCTGACTAAGAAATGGCATGAGAAATTCTTCTACCTGGGTAAACACTCAGGGGGTTTGAGGCCACAAGTTGGAGAACTTTTTTATAAATGCAATTTCTCAGTCCTTTTTACAGTAACTTATGTATGTGACTGTGAATCCTCTAGGGG